>CAUYPK010016574.1:0-53599 GCA_963574355.1 Loris lydekkerianus | reverse complement strand
TACCCTAAAAACTGGGAAAACTTAGTGACTCGAGTATAAGCCGAGGTGGAAAATGCAGCAGCCACTGGTAAATTTCAAAAATAAAAATATATACCCAAAACAATTACAATAATTGAGGAATCAGTAGGTTAAATGCTGATAGCCTCATATCAGATACAGCTGAAGCTCTGTTTGGACATACAGATGAGGAGGAGGAGGAATCCAGTTTTGAAGGATTTTAACCTTTGTGATTTAGCTTGATTACCTGTTAAGCTAAGCGCACCGAATCAAATAACCGGTATGACCCAAGTATAAGCCGAATTCGGGTTTTTGGGCACAAATCTTCGGCACAAAAACTTGGCTTATACTCGAGTATATATGGTACCATGCTTTGAACTTTTTCCAAAAATAATTTAATTAGTGATCTTTAAAAATTTTCGCAGCACATCTGAGATCCTCTCATGGCACATCATATGAAAATCACTGTTACAGGAAGTTCAACTGCACTGGACACTAGTAGGCTACCTCGTGAATGAACAAATGGAAACTTAACTAAAAACTGGAAGTTCATCTGTGTTACGAAACTAAAGTTCTCTTAGTAGGACAAGACATTTCTCCATTGGTTGGTTGTGCAGCTTTGGTGGGGTGAGGAAAAAGTAGCAGCCGAGGAAGCCATGCAGGGGATTCCTTGGGATCCTCTTCCCACCTAGCAGAAGTGTGCCCACCTCAAGTTAAACTCATGCTCTGCTGTCCTATTTTCCACATGTGTTAATGTATATGCTATGTATTCTTCCCTGACTGGCAGCATGATGGAAAGTGGCTTGAATTATCAGCCAGGAGAACTAAGCAGTTCTGATCTTGTCCAACAAGCTGTGCAACTTTGGGTCTGCCAGCTTCCCTCTCTGGGCCTCCCTACACTCATTTGTAACACATAGGAGTTGGAAGAGCTGTTTCCACCTAGGAAATAATTTAGCATCTCATGGAAGTGATATAGGGACCACCCCTTTAGCATCCCCTGGTAACCAGCTCTTCCCAGACCCCAAGTTCAAGTGGCTCCCTTCCTAGCCCAGTTGCCACCCTGATGCAGCCACCCATGAGAACTGCCTCTGCTTCCTTGTTGATATTTCAACACTTTTCCTACCCCCTCACACCCTGCCTTGCTGTGAGGGCCAAAGCCACAAGCAAGTAGGCATGTCCAAACCTTGGTTCTCACATCACCACCATGCAGACTGTTCTCAGAGGTGAGCCCCATCTTGACCCAGACTCCCAGCCCAGCTCACTTATCTGCAGACAGCTTTGTGCCTCCAGGCCCAGCACGAGACTCAGTTTCAACACAGTAGAGCAGATCTCAATCTCTGAGGCCCGCCCTGTCCGCAGGTGCTGCCTCCAGCACCTTGCTCACCCCTCTCAGAGACTTGGCTCATTGTCTCAAAGGATGGAGGCACCCTTCACCGTCATGAGTTCTCTGGTGGCAGGCAAGAGTGGCGTAGCAGTATAGGCGGGAGAATTGCACAAGCCTCCTCTGGACAGGCACTGAGAACATTATTTTCCTGCTGATTTATTAGGCTGGCAGAGTCCTTCCCTTAGTGAGAAAGCTTGGGAGCTCCTGACATCACTGTTCTCGAAAGCCAAAAGATGGTGACAGTGGCAGCATCACAGCAGGTCATGTGGGTTTAAAGTCTCAAGAGGTTTTTCCACATCACAGGTGACACTGCAAACACCAAGTACTCAAGTCGACCTTGGGGGACACTCCACCTGTAATCCTCTAAGAGGCAGACTACTATTTAGGGGATATTCAAGAGCAGCTCCCCATCCCACCCCCAAACTCTACCAATTATCATAGTTTAAAGAACTGCCTCAAGGACTTTCCTCTCCTCAGGAGGGAAAAACTGTTAGTTCACGTACAAGACACTGTTTGTAGAGTTTGCATTTTGACAACAGTTGAGCTTCATGACAATCTGAATTCATTAATTATGAGCATTAATAGAAACCAAAATGACCTCAGGAAAAGCAAATACACCACTCGGACTCCCCGGGCATCTAACACCTTGATCCTCTGGGAGGATTTACACTCAATTCTTCCCATATCTTCTCTCTACCTATTGCCTGGACATCCTTCAAGTTCTAGCTCAGCTTTCCTGTCTCTGATGAGACCTTCCCTGGACATCTCAGGCCTTTTGATCACACCTTTTCTGAGTATCTTAGCATGCAGAGCCACCCACACAATTTGGCCCTCTACCACGCAATATTGTCTATTGTTCGCTAACTCCTTCTTATCTGTAAGTGTTATCTCCCCAAGGAATTTCCACAGCTAGGAAGCCTATCTTTTATGTCTTTTGGAGCCTGTCTTCCATTTATTCTTGGCACAGTGCTGATCACGAAGTTGGGCTTAATAAATACTCGCTCGATTGAGAAAGATAAGACATTGTCAACAGATAAAAGGAAGCCAGAGATAAGGCACCACTGTTCCAATCCCCTGGAAGAGGCAGTCATGCTTACAATTGTCATCCAAGCTCCCTTCTTTCTCTAGCCTCCTTCTTGGGGCTGGCCATTAGTCCTGGCCGGTAGACCATGAGTGGCAGGGCCAAGTATCACTGCTGTCTATGGGACTTCAAGCCACTGTGACTTGCCATGCCCTTCTGTCTCCTCAGACACTCACCCTGTTGCTGCAGCAGTGTAACGAGGTGCTGGGTGGTGTCTCCCGCAGCCTGACCATATGGAGCAGCGTCCACAATGTGAAAGTTCTGTGGTGTCAGGACTTTGTTGATGTATCTATCAGTTTGCTAGGGCTGCCAGAACAAAATACCACAGATGGGGTGGCCTTTACAATGGCAATGTATTTCTCACAGTTTTCATAGGCTGAAAGTCCAAGATCAAAGTGCCAAGAGGTTTGATGCTTTCTAAGGCCTTTCTCCTTAGTGTGTCAACTACTTGGTATGCCTTCCCGTGGTCTTTCTCTGTGTGTGCATGTCCCTGGGGTTTTTCTCTGTTCTCATCTTTTCTTCTTATAAGGACACAAGTCTGATTAAATTAGAGCCTGCCCCAATGGCTTTAATTTATCTCTTTAAAGGACCTATCTCCAAACATTGTCACATTCTGAGGTACTGGGGATTAGGGCTTCAACACATGGATTTGGGGGGAGCACAATGCAATTTGTAGCAATATGGAGCTCCTGAGACACAGGGGTTTGTTATTTCATTAGAATGTAACCTGACTGATATGAGTCCTATGCCTGTTTTTCAGAAAGAAGGATGATCTCCAAATTGGAAAGTTAAACACAGAAGACAAAGAGAAATAATTTTAACCCCAATCTAGACCCCCAAAGAACATCTCCCTGGGTGTTTCTCCAAGTGTGGTCCAGGGACCACATGCATTAGAATCATCTGAGATGCTGGTTAAAAGTGCGGATCCTGGACCCCACTCTAGACCTGTTGAGCCAGACTCACTAGGGGCAGCACATGAGTCTTGGCGTCTTTAACATGCTCCCAGGCAATTCTTGTGTTTAAGTTTGAGAAGCTCTGATCCCACTATTTTGAATGAGATAGTCTCTGACCATTAGAATCACGTGGGTCCCCACCTTATTCCTTGAGAACCACTTTTAACTAGTCTGGAAAAGGGCCCAGATATCATTTAATTGTCAATGTTATTATTGTTTTTCAAAGTTCACTCTGATATGGTTCTTGCTGGGTTTTTTCTTTTGAGACAGAGCCTCAAGCTGTCGCCCTAGGTAGAGTGCCGTGGCATCACAGCGCACAGCAACCTCCAACTCCTGGGCTCAGGCGAATCTCCTGCCTTTGCATCCCAAGTAGCTGGGACTACAAGCACCCACCACAATGCCCGGCTATTTTTTGGTTGCAGCTGTCATTGTTGTTTGGCGGGCCCAGGCTGGATTCGAACCCACCAGCTCAGGTGTATGTGACTGGCGCCTTAGCGGCTTGAGCTACAGGTGCCGAGCCTCTTGCTGGTTTTTTTTTAACATTTCCCTCTGATGTCTTAAACTTCCCTGCATTGGCCTAGACTGATTGTTTAAAGGCATTTTCAGTTCTTATTTCAGACAGTTAACTAAGAAGGAATTGTTCCAGGATTGAGACATGAGCTGATATGAATGTAGCTGGCATCGTGTCCTGATTTAAACACGGACGACTTTCAGCAACAACAGAAAGAGGCTCAGGCATCTGTGGCTTGTCCCCATTTGGAAGCTACCGTAGACACACACAGCAAAGGCAGCACCACTGGAAGCTGTGTGGTCAAATGATGTTGATGCTTGGCATCAGCCACTTTCTCTTCACAGAATGAATGCTCTCTTCAAAATGGCCAGTTTTCATGAAAGAATGTTTCTCGTCATTCTTTCCCAGTTTTGCTTCCGCTTCCTCGTCTGTAATAGGCTCACCAGCAGTTTCTGCCTCACAGGGTTGTTGTGATGATTTATTGGGCAAAAGCAAGCTTTGCATATGTGCACATGAGGATTCATTGTACACAAAACTTTTGACTTTTTATTTCACACAAGTGAGTTGATTTCTTATAGCATAAGCCACAGTCAGTGATCTCAGAATTCTTTTATTGTTAAATAAGTGTCTGTTGTCAGGACATAAACCAAATGTCATTTTTCTTGTTTAGATTTCATTCTAGTAACTACAGACTAGTAAATTTGTTCCCTATAAATGTTAAAATTTTAGAATCAATTTCTCAACAGTGACTACAAGGTAGTGCTATAGATTCAGTAGGAATAAGCCTTGCCAACTAAAGGCCTCTTCCTAACATGGTTAGTTATTAAATTCGCCAATTGGTGATGTAATATATCTTGACAATTAGCAGGGCATTTGGCAAATTGGGTATTTTTGTTTCTTTGTTTGTTCTACCTCATCCTAGAGTCCTAAAGCTGGTAAGTTGCTTTTTTAAAGAGTGAGACTGTTGTGAATACTTGAAAAACATGTGCTTTTAGGTGTATTCCCCAATTATATCTTTAAAAAAATGAATTGATGGCTCTTTAAGATTTCTATGATAGGCACTCCCAACTGTGTCTCAACTTGGAGCTCTCAGATACCCAGCATTGTACCTTAGTCAGTGCAATCACCTATAAATATTTATTAAATGAAAGCTCCTTAAATGAATAGTCATTGAATGAATGTTCCCGAGGGGTAGAATTGTAGTTAAGTCTCCTGCAACGCTCTCTTCTTGGCTCTGTGGTGTTCAGTATGCTGACTGATAGCTTAGACAACAGTGAGAAGTGATGAGTTCAAGTTCCAAATATTCTCTACATGAACTCCAAGGGGACTAAGATGACCTCTTTTTGCTTAATAAACAAGGACATAAATGTAGTTAGGGAAACCCAGCTTAGTAGCATTCTTGCAAAATTAATGTTTGTTTGACAACAAAGTTAATTGAACAAATAATGATGTTCTTGGCAACTGGAACACTTAAAAATTTTAGGACCCAGCTGGGCATGGTGGCTCACTCCTGTAATCCTAGCACTCTGGGAGGCTGAGGCAGTTGGATTGCTTAATCTCAGGAGTGCAAGACCAGCCTGAGCAAGAACAGAACCCATTTCTAGTAAAAATGGAAAAACTAGCTGGGGGTCCTGGCAGGTGCCTGTAGTCCCAGCTACTTGAAAAGCTAAGGCAAGAGGATTGCCTGAGCCCAAGAATTTGAGGTTGCTGGGAGCTATGATAATGTCATGGCACTCTACCCAGGGTGACAAAGTGAAATTTTGTCTCAAAAAAAAAAAAAAAAAAAGAAAGAAATTAGCATCTGTGAAGTTATAAGATCATCATTAAGTAACAATCTTTTGCTATTTGGCACCAGTAAGAACTTATTGGAGGGCTCTGCAATGAGATTCTCACTATGGTGGATTGAACTATGGCCCCTAAAAGAACATGTCCACCCAGAACCTGTGAATGTGACCCTATTCGAAAAAAGAGATTTTGCAGATGTAATTAAATTAAGGTGAATGAAGTTAAGGAAAACCATCCTGGATTTAGTGACAGGTGTCCTTATAGGAAGAAAGTGTGGCAATGTGAAGACAGAGGCAGGGATTAGCGGGACACAGCTACAAGCCAAGGAAACCAAGAATAGCTGGAAACCACCAGAGCCTGGGAATGACAACAAAGGATTATCCCACAGAGCCTTTGGAGGGAGTAAGGCTCTGCCAACACCTTAATTTTGGACTTCTGGTCTCCAGAACTGTGAGAGAATAAATTTCCATTATTGTAAGCTAACCAGGTTTGGGGTAATTTACAATGGCAACCCCAGGAAACTAACACACTCACTATCACCTTTAAGCAGAGGCATTGATACATCAATGAACACCACAAAGAAGGCGATCCTATGAATTGGCTGAATAAGGAACATAGAATTGAGGTCTTTGTGTATTTCAGAGGCTGTCAGGGAAAAAAGGGAAGGACGGTGATAGTGACTGGGGTTGTTCTGAGCCAGGGACTGGCTGATGCTTTCTGTCCCCTCCCACGAAAAACTCTTGTTCACCTGCTGCTTCATTCGTTCCTTTCTTCAGAAATACTTCCTGCCCTCTTCTAAGGCTAAACCCCTGCCTTCGTGGAGCTCATAATCTAGTGGGAGAAGTTCACCAAAAGCAATTAATTGAAGAACAAAACAAAAGCCAGAATTTTGTTTATTGTTGTTCTTAATGCCCAACTCAGAGGACAATTTAAACCACCAACAGCACCCCAGGAAAGGCTTTTGACTCAGGGCTTCAGGGTGAGGTAAAAGAGACCCTTATTTCACCCTAGAGCAAAGCAAAAGTCAGAATTATCTTAAGCATTCATGAATAATAGAATTTGGGGAAAAAAATACAAACATTTATCTAGATTTATTTTTCTTATTATGTTCTTCTTTGGAACTATGCTTAGTGGTCACAACCAATGTCATAGTTTTTAATTTTAAAGGTACATTTAAAGAAGTATGCTGGTTTTTCTTTGGGACAAGGACCGCATGAGAAGCTTGGGTGGTGGAATCATAAAGCATTACTATCCAACTGGTAGTAATTTACTCTAACTGAAGACGAAATACCTACAAGGAATTGAAATGTCTCTTGATGGCTACTTTATAAAGACAGACCTTTAAAAGACTGTGAGAAGCAGAGAAAGCATTTCCAATTTTTTTTTTTTTTTTGAGACAGAGTCTCACTATGTCACCCTAGGTAGAGTGTCGTGGCGTCACAGCTCACAGCAACCTCCAACTCTAGGGCTTGAGCAATTCTCTTATCTCAGCCTCCTGAGTAGCAGAGACTGTAGGCGCCTGCCACAGCACCTGGCCATTTTGGGGTTGTAGTTGTCATTGTACCAGCCTCCATGTACCTGGCTGGTGCCCTACTCACTGAGCTACAGGCGCCGAGCCAGGATTTCCAATTTTATGAAAGAAACTAAAAGGAAAACAAGAGGTTTCCCTTGTAAACAGAATCTATTACATGTTAGCTTTACTAGAATCCAGCTCTTCTGCAAAGTAAAACATACCACCAATTATGAATGTACCTATATTTGTAATGAAGCCAGGAAATTCCAACACCACATCTATTTATCTGAAACCAGTATTTTTGTTATATAGCGGCAGACACAGACTATTCTACAGTCCTTGGCTATGAAAATTTATTTTGTTAAAAAAAAAATTTCATTTGTTATGGTTGACTTTCCTTTGAATCTAACGAACATTGTTATAAAGCTAAGTTCCCAAGAAGGTTGTTATTTAAAGTTGTGCTGTGTGTAAGATAAAAGGAACAGTACAAAAAAGCAAGCCCCTCTATTTTCCTGGGAGAAAATCTGTTTAGGAGCCATATAAGTCAACAGACTAGCGGTGCAAAGGCAAGAAAGGCCAGAGGATCCCTTCTTCCTATAATGGTGGGCAGAGAGGAGCAATCCAGAAGCCGCTGGCCTGAGATCTTGCATGGAAACCACATCCAGGGCTGTGGATTTACCTGAACAAATAGACGGAGGCCTTCCAAAGCTGTAGTCTAAATGCTGTTTACACTGTAAATAAGAAAGACACAAACAGCTCTCTGAGGAGCTACTGTCACATTTGGGCTGCCTCGTGGGAACAGAGGCAGGTTGGGGAGGCTCAGCTGGCTGGGAACGCTAAGATCTGCTCTCCTGGTAAAACCGGGAGATGCAGCAGATAAGAGATCTGGAACCGAACATTCTCTGAACTCTCTGAAAACAACACAGGGGCTGAGTTCCCTCCCCTGTTACCAAGCAGGAATCAGAGAGCTCCTTCAGCAGCCCGGTCTGGGGCTGAAGTCGCTGCACTCCCTTGCTACTTTGGTTGGGCCATTGGTCTGCAAAGTCCCTGATACCAGCATCCAGGAAGGATTAATGTGAGGATAGGGTCAATACTTACTAAATGAGCATCCTACCTGAAGCTCTGTGCTCCCGGGTATGGATGATATAAAAATACGAAGACTGTCTCTGACCTCAGAGCTTTCAGTCTAGTTGAGGAGATAAATGGAGAGGAATTCAGAAAGTAAAAAGGAACTAAAGATGCTCCCCAGGGAAGGCGAGCAGGGTCCCAGCCTGCGTTCCCTCCCTGTCCTCCTGTGGTCAGACCAGTCTCTTGCCGCTTCCGCTGCACTTCACCTGTGTTTCTCTTTACTGCCAGTCAAGCCAGCAAGCCCATCTCTGATTTCTCCTCCTTCATGAAATCTCCTGTGAACCAACTTAGTGGGTTGCGTTTTGTTCCTCCTTTGAGTACTCCCTGAATTTATTGTGTGGAACTGTATTTCTCAGACTGTGTTCTATGGTGCCCTGGGAGCTACATCAAGTTTCCAAGGTGCTTTGAATTATTTCCAGTTTTCTCTCCCCAAATATTAAACCTGTCAGACATCACGCAAACTTCAAACTCAAGGTGGTGCACAGTTTCAGCATTAGATTGCACCACATTCCTTCGGATGTGTTTTTGCAAGTGCTGTGATTAAAAAAAAAGTTCCATGTGAAAATCGATGTGATACAGTCTGTGTCCCACCTGATTCTAAGGTCTGAGAAGTTGTGCAGTGCCCAGACAGTCATCATAATTATTTCATAATGAAATACAACGGTTTTTTCTTTCAATCATGCGTGCTTTATTTTTTCAAATGGCTACTAAGTTTTTAAGTCATAAATAGTTATTAAATCATTTCAACCTAATTACTTAATTACTTAATAAATGGAGGTGCTGGTATTTCTTTTGGCCTAGGGACACCATGAAAAAATTGCTAAGACACTAAGTGTTCCATGAGCAGAGAAAGTTGGGAGCCTCTGATCTAGAACATACATTTGACATATGGCGTGAGGCAGGAGAAAAACTGACCAGCAGGTGGACCCAAGCTTAAATGGAAGAGAACCAAGGCAAGAGGAAGGCCAGGAGGTGTCCATAAATAAAATTAAGTTTAATTAACTAACTGGTTAGAAGTTTGTATCCCTTACTCCCAAAGGCACATCACCACTCCTCTGCACAGAAGCTTTTGAACAGCATGCGTTGCTTCTCACTTCATAATGAGTGGTGTATTTTAAGTAAACTTGTTTTATTACTATTAATAGATGTTTTAAATTTGGTACTAATGAGGAGATGAAAAGTTATTTCCATTTGTTTGTTTGTTTGTTATGTTTTGTTTTGTTTTTGATGCTTTATATGTTTTCCATGCCTAAAACCCTCAACTGTGCTATTCAAACAAAGCACCAGTTTATCCACTGTTGATAACTAGATGTAAAGATGAACTTGGGAAGAATCTTTCCCCCACTGAATCTGTCAGCTCCTGGGAGGCAGGGAAGGTGCTGTGGCTGTGTTTCTAGGGTCTTGAATGCTAAATGACCCTGGATTTTTGATTAATTGATGGGGGCCAAGAATGGAGGAAATCTTGAGAACGTAAGAATGGTTTAGAATTTAGATCATCTTACGCTGACAGCTAAGTTTTGCCAACACTTTCGTAGGATTAATGGGTGGCGACTTAGCCTCCAGGACTCAGTCTCTTCATAGAGTTAATGTGAGGTTAAATAAGGTTGTATGACAGGCCAGTGCACTAAATTAAGTCCACGTGAAATCAAAAGACAATCAAATATGCGCTTTCTTCAGAT
Source organism: Loris lydekkerianus (assembly GCA_963574355.1). Classification (NCBI taxonomy): domain Eukaryota; kingdom Metazoa; phylum Chordata; class Mammalia; order Primates; family Lorisidae; genus Loris; species Loris lydekkerianus. The sequence goes on along the minus strand of CAUYPK010016574.1, from coordinate 43,568 downwards.
TGTCCATTTCTTTTGTCCCTTCTTCTCCAGACATTCTGGTTGTTACTAACGATTTGGGATTCAAATATCCTTCTTGTTTGCCCGCCTGATGCTGTATTGTTTTGACTTCTGTCTGTCAGCCTGCCCTCTGATTGGTGGTGTGCTGGCTTTTGCATTTTGTGTACTTGGGCCTTTTGGTCTGGGCCCTCCCCCATAGGACCTCAGCCTGCCATTGCCAGGGGTGTCAGCTGCTGTAGTAAGGATTCCCCATGGAGATTGAGAAGAGTGTGGCTGCGACCACATCTTCAAAGTTCAAACATGGGGATCCCTCCAAAAAAAAAAAAAACAAATTTAGAAATTTAGAATCAAGCAGTGGTTATATGGCCAACTGTGGCCTTAAATTCTGGCTCCACCATTAACTGCTGTATAGCCTTAAGCAAATTACTTAGTGTATCTGAGCTTCAATTTCCTCATCTATAAGACTGGAATAAGGGTGGCTGTTGAGCATTAAATGTAATACACGAAAGTGCTTAGAAGTACATCAGCTACCATGGAGGTGATCAGTCATTAGTGAGTGTCATCTGTCAAGGGCCTGGCTTTAAGCCCATGCCACCATCTGCCAGTTGTGTGACTATGATCAAGTCCTTTAACCTCTCCCGGCTCCAGATTTCTTATCCACAGAGTGTTGGCAGCACCTACCTACCTCCTTCACTGTGGCATTATGGTGAAAACTGCAACAGGGCTTTGTAAATTGGAAAGTTCTGTACAAACATAGACTAATTTGTTATTAGTGACTTCTTTTATTATGATCAATGGAGGCCTAGAACCCAGGGTAAGTAGCAAATACATATTTATTGAATTACATAATTCATGAGTTAGTGAGTGTCAGTAAAGGCCTCTTTTCCTGAGGGAAGCTGCTGATCACTGACACTGGGTGCTCAGGCCCGGCCCAGGCATCGGCAGCCAGTCTCACCAGGGCACCCAGGGACATGAGGTGCTTGGATCCTCCCTGGGCTCAGGCGCAAGTCCAGATTCTGGTTTTCCCTCTCTCCTTTCCTCAATTAGGAGAACAGTCAGGCACTGTCAGTTCTTATTCAGGTCCCAACAAGCCCTGGGTTGCCCTGGAGGGAGAAGGAGAAGAGAGGAGACAGAGGAAACGCTCCCTGTAAAACTTGGCTTTCACTGAATAGCTTCCAGTTGCCTTGAAATCTAATCTTCTTTTGAACTCAAATTTGCCAGTCAGTCATATTCTTGGAAGGTGATGAGCTCCAGCCCCGTCCTGATGGATGGGACTGATAATACCTTTCCAAGAACCCCACTCCTGGGGTGGCAGGAACCATCTGCCTGCTAATGTTTCCTCTCACCTATTCAGAGAGATTGGAGCATCTGGGGGGTGGGTTTCAGCCCTTAGGGACCCCACAGATATTCTGTTATCTGGGCTTAGGAGAAAAAGTGGCCCTCTTTCTACCTGCTGACCCAGGAATACTTTGATATCCCCTTTCATGGGCCTTACTGAATTCCCAAATGCCTGGTTTCCCCACTCCTATCAACAAAATTTCACCTCATAGTGACACTCACTAACTCATAAATTATGAATTATTTAATTCAATAAATATATATTTGCTACTTACCCTAGGTTCTAGGCATGGCAGTGAACAAAATGAGAGCGAGATAGGTACACATCAGCTCTCACCAACTGAGAGAGGTAGCATTTGCTGTAACGTTCCATGCAAATTGATCCAGTACAGATCAACTGTGCAGTTTTTTCTTCAGTTACGTAAGGAACGATTATTGAACGCCTACCTTGTACTTGTAATACACAGATAAATAAAACACAGACCCTGCTCCTGGTAGAGGAGGTACACATAGTAGCAGTTTTTTTATAAAGCCATGTGGTAAGAGAAATAATACAGCCACACCAGGAAACTATGGGAAAATCAAGGAGGGAAACGTTCCTGGTAAGAAGCTGCTGTGAACAGAATGGGAGCCAACTACAGCACAGTTCTGTGGCTCGAAGGCATCGAATATTGACAAGTAGCGATAAGAGAACAGATGTCTGCAGGGCCTCGCTTGTGGAAGGCCTTATCTGCCACGGCAATAGGGTTGGAGTGTATTCTCTACACTATGGGGTAACACTGAAAGGTTTTGAGGAGATCACAATGGCATCAGCTCTGTGTTTTAGTTAATGGCAGTCGTGTGAAGGATTGATTGCACGGGCGGCTACAGAGGTTGTGAGACAATGTCACCATACACCACAAACAAATGTGGAGGAGAGGGGTCAGGATGTCTTTGTGAGATGTTTAGGACATGGAATTAGGGTGCTTGGAATTGGATGTAGAGCAACTGGGATCAGGAGAGGAAGAGGGTCCCAGGCTCCTAGCCTGAGTTCCTAGCTGGAAAGTGACATGGAGAATCAGAAAGGAGAGGATTCGAGGGAGAGGTGCAGGTTTAAGGTGCTTGCTGGGTTTCTAGGTGGAGATGTCTAGCAGGCAACTGAACACAGGCAGTTCCTGTTTTGCATGGTCCTGTTACCCAAATTTCAGCTGCCAGGAAACATTATGAGCACTAGTCCCCCAACAATAAAGTTCGGCTTTTAGTGACCACACACTTTCACTGTGAATAGTCGCTGCATCAAAGCACCCACTTTGCTGCTAGCCCTTCAGTCCACAAACCACTACATAAATAACACATGCATCATGATCTATGGCCAATCAGGTCATAAAATTAAAAATGCATCAAGATTCAAACAACAGAGAAACCCAGAATACAGACCCAAGTCAGACTAACACCTGTCTGCCCCTTAAACTTCTCACCTGGAAGGAAGGGCTTCCTGGAAGAACTGAGACTCCAAGCCGAGTCCTCAAACACAATGCTAGAGAACTGTGACATCCCTTGATGTTAAAAGTGAAAGCTAGAAATTTTCCAGGCTAGCTTGACAGAGATTTTCCTATTTTGCACAAACAATGTGATTCCTATCATACCAGACCTGGAAACCATGTCCAGCACTCCCAGATTGTGAGAAAACAGAAATGATAGAAGACAAATATCACCGTTCTTAGCTTCTGCACTCCAGTGAGTGTCTGGTAGCTCTCTGTGGACTAAGAAAAGGGGAGAGGAGAAAGAGCAGGGCTGGGACAAATGGCACCAGCACTAACAGCCTTGGAGCCTCAGTTTCTTCATCTGAACAATGAGGCTGTTGAGCAACTTGTTAAAAGCCTGAAGGACATAATGTGTGTGAGAGAACTTTTTCAACAGTGGAAGACTGTTGAGGGTTAGGCTGAAATGAAAATAGCTGAAAAAGGGAGAAAAATAGTAAAGAATGTGGGATCCTGGTTTCTCAACTCAGGAACAATAACAACAGCTACAAAAAAGCTTGAGCTTCTACTACACACTAGGCACTGTGCTGTAATTACTAGGTTCCATCTGTTTTGTGCTCAGAGCAGATGACTTGACCTTTACAAGGGTTATCTCATTCAGCTCTCTAAGAATTAACAACCCAGCCATTATTCATAACTAGCACCTTTCTGGGAATGAATTTATTAGCATCCAGAGAACAGAGCTTTTAGCTTTGGAGGGGAAGACAAAGCTTCACAGGATGGGCTGCTCCTGGGAAGCCCAACATAGGACACCTGCGGGGCTAAGAATGAGGAAGAGGGAAGCCCTGGGCTCCATCAAATCTGGGTCAAGGCTCAAAGTCCTCACCATCATCTCTGTGATGCTAAACATATAAGTCACTTGATCTCTAGTGACCTTAATTTTTAGGAATACCAGAATCTTCTTTTTTTCCTTTTCTTTCCTTTCCTTTTCTTTCTTTTTCTTTTCTTTCTTTTCCTTTTTCCTTCCCTTTCTCCCTCCTTCCTTCCTTCCCTCCTTCCTTTCAATAAAGTCTCACTCTGTTGCCCAGGCTAGAGTGCAGTGGCATCATCTACCTCACAGAAACCTCAAATTCCTAGGCTCAAGTGGTCCTCCTGCCTCAGCCTCCTGGGACTTAGTCCCAGCTAAGTACCTGGGACTATAGGCACCCACCATAATGTCTAACTTATTTTTCTATTTTTTAGTAGATACAGGGTTTCACTTTTGCTCCGGGTGGTCTCGAACTCCAGAGCTCAAGCAATCTGCTCACCTGGGTCTCCCAGAGTGCCAGGATTACAGATGTGAGCCACCAAGCCAGGCCCAAAACACCAGCATGTTAATAGTACCTATCTTATAGTGATGCTGTGAGGCTTAAATTCAACAATGCACATGCCACTGCAGGAAATGGTAGCTGCTAGCCAGTCCAAAGGGGCTGGTGAGCCTGTCCCCTCCCACCACTGAAAAGACTTCATCAGCCAACATCAAGAAAAGAGCCTAATTCTAGGGACTGCCTCCTGGGGGCTCCTTGACAGACCAAGCCCAGCCCCATGACAGGCTGTCTTCATTCTCAGAGTCCTCCCTGCCTCAGTTACAGGGATGATCTGAGCTGCTCTCGATGTAGCATTCTGGGCTGGGAGTCATGAAAGACAGCCAGGGCTAGTCAGGCAACTCCTGGGCTTGCTCTAGGTTCTTTACTTCCTTCCCTCTCTCCCTCCCACCTTCCCTTGCCTCCCCCTCTCACTTTCACATTCTTTCCTCCACCTCCTTTCTCCATTTCTCTCTCTCTCTTCTTTCTTATAAAAAATATTTATTGAACACTTACTATAAGCCTACTAGGGCTGGAGATGTAGCAGTGAACAAAACAATGCCCCTATCCTCAAGAGATTGAGGTTTCCTTGGGGCAGCGCCTGTGGCTCAGTGAGTGGGGCATCAGCCCCATATACCGAGGGTGGCGGGTTCAAACCCAGCCCCGGCCAAACTGCAACAACAACCAAAAAAATAGCTGGGCGTTGTGGCGGGCGCCTATAGTCCCAGCTGCTTGGGAGGCTGAGGCAAGAGAATCGCGTAAGCCCAAGAGTTGGAGGTTGCTGTAAGCCGTGTGACGTCATGGCACTCCACCAAGGGTGGTAAAGTAAGACTGTCTCTACAAAAAAAAAAAAAAAAAAAGAGAGAGAGAGATTAAAGTTCTAGCTGAGGGAGAGAGACGGAGAAGCAAAATATGTATGGATAAGGGCTAAGGGAGAACAATGAAAGAGATTTTGGGGGAAGAATTCACTGAAAAAGTGATGGGATGGGATATTATTGGTGCCAGCGGCAAGCTGGCCGCTGCCCACATCTAAGCAAACCCGCCAATTCTGTGTCTAGATACAGCATTGCGTTCAGTGTGCACGTCTTCACAGAGGCAAACACATGCACATGTGAGGGTGTCTTGGTAAGCGTGGTCCCTGACATCTTGATATGGAAGCACCCTTGATCCTGTGACTGTCCTCCAGCTGGCTGGCAATACCAATTCCTTCCCTCCCCCACTGCAGCCTGGACATTCCCCTGCTTCCTGCTCATGGCTGTGTTCCTCCTGGGGGGTAGAACCCTCCTGCCATTCTCACCAGCTCTGTGCCGGCTGGGGGCTGCAAGGGTCTGTCAAGGTGGCTGCAAGCGGGAAAGGTACTCTCCAGGGTCATTTCTCCTCCCTTCCCTCACAGCCACTTCACTGCCAAGGGACCCCATGACACATCCATACCCACTGCTCAGTTTCTACCTTCTCACTCGCAAGTCTCCTTCTCAGCTCCTGGCCAAACATCTTGCAAGATGCACTGTAATGGGCTTTTTTCCCCTTGGGAGAATCTTTCAGCCATATCTTCTGGAGTCAGGGGAACAGAAGGGGGGAGGGAGTTGGAGAGAGAGGGAGAAGGAAGGTGGAGGGAGGAAAGAAAACGGAAGAGCTGAGAGGTTCACCCTCAGAAGTATCATCTTTGCAACTGGCCACCACAAGCTTTGAAAACTCAAAGAACTGGGGTTTTGCTTTAGGGAACCACATAGACCATCCTTTAAGGACCCCTGCCATCTGTTTTGCAGTAAAACAGGAGGAGTGAAAACTTGTCAGGAGCAACAGGTGGCAGAGGGGAAGGGGAGGACAGAGGATGAGGCTGGAGCGACTGGGGTGGGGGTTGAAGGAACAGAGGAAGATGCTCCAGGGGCACCACCAACAGAAGCCCCGAATCCCGAGCTCACTCCGGGCTCCTCTCTGGCTCCAGCCTGTGGAGGCCTGCCAGGGGCCAGGGCCCCCAGCGGTGCCTGGTGGGAAAGCAGACAGCACAGCAGGAAGGCCCCAGATGCTCCTGTGGTCTGGCGAGCCCAGTGCCCACAGACTTCCTCACGCATCCGAGGAGTGCTGGGTCTCCGACGAGCAGAGGAAGAACTGCCAAGCTCATTTCTATTCTGAAATTAAAGAAAACCCAGTATAAACACAGTGGGCTCTTTGAATTATCCACATGAAATGTTTAACATGTTTAGCCTGGAGCAGATGAGATTTAATAAGGGGAGGTTCCCAAAGTGATTTTGCTAGGAACTGAGATAATCAGCTAACACTCATTGAGTGTACCTGGTATTGTATCAGCCACCTGGCTCCAGACACCTTGCCACACACTCTTCTCCCTGAAATCCCTTTTGGGACCCCCCACCCTGACACACCTCCCAACTACCACCCCCACCAGCAATGTAAAGAGACTTCTCTGAGGTTCAGCAGCACTACGTTACTGACCCAAAGTCACACAACTAGTGTTAGTCAGAATACAAAATGCAATGTGTTGACTGCAAAACCTGAAACCTCTGTGGCTAAGCTATCCAACGTCTACTTAAACTTCAAGACTTAACTGGACAAATGAATTCAGTCCTTTTAGTGTTTGCTTTTGGAAAGTAAATATGACAACTTGAGTCCTCAACAGTTCAGTTGGTTTCTCCTGAAATGTAAGTAATCCTTCAAGACTTAGGAGCTTCCGGAGGTAATTGAAAGCTATTTACAGTCCCATTTAGGGGTAAGTAAGCACCTAATTCCATACAAGTACTTTTAAAATCAGAACTATATTTTTAGATATTTTATGTGTTTTGTTTTTAAATTATAACTTATTATAGAGACATGCTAAGATTGGTACAAATCAAATAAGTAGAAAGAATTCACCCTCAATTTCATCTTTCCGATTAATTCGCTCACACATCCATGGGGAAACCACTTGAAGACACTTACATAGTTTGCCAGAAACAAAATAAGGCAAACTATTTGAAAGCTTCTAACAAGACTTCTCAAAAGCAAATGATTAGAGGACATATATGTTTCCACCCAAATAAAAAATTTTCAGGAAAAAGAGATAGCTATACCGAATCCTTGTAACAATGTTAAAAGCATTTCCCTAAATATAGGAGAACCTCCATAGTTGACTACTTCCCTACACTGAGCACCTCCTTAAGGTGACCTAAATTTCATAGGCCAGACATGTACCACATGTGCTCAATGGAAGATTGACCTCTATATATTGACCACTTCTGTAAGTTGTATCTTGACCACTTGCACTGTGACACATAATATTAATTTACCCTGTATAACTTGAGCAGTTGAGTCCTCTCCATACCAAGGGGTAGTAGGTATGGGCTTTGCCCCTTAATTGTGTTGTTTTTTTTGTTTGTTTGTTTGGGTTTTTTTTGAGACAGTCTCACTATGTTGCCCTCGGTAGAGTGCTATGGCTTCACAGCTCACAGCAACCTCAAACTCTTGTGCTTAAGCGATTCTCTTGCTTCAGCCTCCCAAGTAGCTGGGACTACAGGCACCCATCACAACGCCTGGCTATTTTTTGGTTGTAGTTGTCACTGCTGTTTGGCAGGCCCAGGCCGGGTTCGAACCTGCCATCCTCAATGTATGTGGCCGGCGCCATAACCACTGAGCGTGGGTGCCGAGCCAATTATATTATTTTTTCTTTAGTATAAATTCTTTTTTCATGTTTTATTATTAACTCCTGTGGGATTAGGCCTAACATCCCATTGATTATTATGTGTTTCAGAAGATTTTTTTGACTGAGAAGGACTGGTCTGAATTGTAGGTGTACCCTATAAATACTGAAAAATTTTAGTTAGGGGTGGTGCCTGTGGCTCAAAGGAGTAGGGCACCAGCCCCATATACCAGAGATGGCAGGTTCAAACCTGGCCCCAGCCAAAAACTAAAAAAAAAAATTGTTCATAGTTAATCCAGATATGATGGCCCAAAAGAAAGAACTCAAAGAGCTGACATTGGAGGAAAAGGTTGGTCTTCTACATTTTCTGGAAAGCAATAGCTAAAGAAATGTGGTGAATCATTTTGGTGAAGCAAGGCTACAGTTAGCCACACCCAAAATTACGAGCATGAGTACTTGGAAAGATATAGTAAGGAAAGTGGAGACCTACCACAGAAAAGGTGGAAAAATTCTCTCGATGAAGTCAATGAAGCCATACTAGCTGGTTCGAAAAAATGAGGGCAGTTAACGCTCAGATCTCCTGGCTGATGATCCAAGAAATTGCTAAAAAATTTGCACAGGTTAGGGAAAACTAGGATGGACAGAAAAAAAGAAAAAAGAGAGAAAGAGAGAGATTGCACAGGAATTCAGGGTGGCAGATTTCCAAGTATTAAGTGGTTTAGATTGAGAAATTTATACTGCAACATGGGATCTCCCAGAAAGTTTTGTGTGGTGAATCCAATGAAGTTCCAGTAGAAGTTGTGGAAGAGTTCGTGAAAAAGTACTTAGACTCCTCCAGAGGCTTCTAACATGACAACATTTTTAACACTGACCAGAGTGAACTCTTTCAAGGCAATGCCTGGCAGGAGCCTCATCATGAAGGGTGACAAATGTAAGAGCAGAGAATTTTTCGTGGCTCTGCTTTGAGTTAGCACAACCAAAGAGAAACTAAAAGCCCTTGGTGATTGGTAAATCAGTGTGCTTTAAAAATGAACTTGGCTCAGCTCAGCTCCTGTAGCTCAGCAGCTAGGGTGCTGGCCACATATACCGGAGCTGGTGGGTTCAAATCTAGCCCGGGCCTCCAAACAACAAGGGCAACTACAACCAGAAAATAGCTGGGCGTTGTGGCAGGTGCCTGTAGTCCCTGCTACTTGGGAGGCTGAAGCAAGAGAATCGCTTAAGCCCAAGAGTTTGAGGTTGCTGTGAGTTGTGATGCCACAGCACTCTACCCAGGGCAACATAGGGAGACTCTGTCTAAAAAAAAAAAAAAAAAAGCATGGCTGTATGACAATAAAACTTTATTTATGATCATTGAAATTTTGTACAATTTTTGTATGTCACAAAATAGTATTCTTCTTTGTTTTTTTTTTAACCATTAAAAAATGTAAAAACCATCGTTAGCTTGCACACAGTACAAAAACAGGGGGCAGGTGCGATGTGACCCATAGATTGAAGTTTGCTGACTTGTGGTCTAAAGTAAAGAGAGGAGCTTAAACCACCAAAAAAAGCTTCTATTTTCCCTCCACCTCACTTTCTTCTCCTCTCCCGGCCCCTTCTTTCATGCATGATGTTCAAAATTTATTATGGAACAAACATTTCTACTGTCCTTCTTAGCTCCTGCTCTTTCTACCATGCATGTCCTTTAACAAGTACAGTAGGACCTCTGTAAGCTGACCATTAAAAGGACTGTGACAAACTGGTCAACATATGCAGATGGTCAACATAAGGAACTAGGCCTCCTATACTGATATGTGCAGATGGTGCATGTCTGGTCTATGAAAATTAGGTCAGCTTAATAAGGTGGTCGGTATAGGGAGGTGGTCGACTATGGAGGTTCTGCTGTACTTGCACCTGTGTTAGCATTCAAGAAATGTTAACCACACACTCACATCTCTGTAGCAGAAGAATTAAGAGTAAAGGTTCAGCTTTCCCTTCTCTGCAAGGCTCCAAAATGTAAGGTCGGCAGAGGAGTAGGTGGTTCTTTTTTGTTGTTGTTTTTGTCCTGTGGATACAAATTTATTAGAAGTTGCAGGTTGGGAGGAAGGGGTAGGGGCAGCACTGCCAGCCTGGGACCCATAAGACAGGAGGCCAGGGTGGGGGTCAGCGGTCATCGGCCATTTGGTGGACTGTTCTTCCCTCTGTGAGGTATCAGCGCCTGGGGCATGGTGAAAGGTCTGGGAAGATGCAGAAGTTGTAGGTGCCTGGCTCTAGCTGTATCTGAGGGTGCAAAATGGTGAGCAACTCCCCACCCCAGAGGTTTTTGACTCCTAAGAAATAATTTTGGGAATGAGGATGATGGCACTCTGAGGTCAGGGCTGGGCACTTGGGTAATGCAGACAAAGGATGGTGGTGGCTGTGGTGCTGTGATGAACCACAGAGGGAACAGTGGAGTGGTGAGAGGCTGGGGGCCTGGGGCAAGTGGCCTTTGACCTGTGGACAGCCCCTCTGAACCCAGCCATGGACTGCTCCCAAGTCCAAGCCCAGTGGGATGGCTCCATTGCCATGACCTCCTCACAGCACTGGCGGCTCCCCACTGCCCGGAAGCTCATCTGTGCCCCCAGCTTGTCCCTCTGGTGCAGGAATTTTGCCACCTGAAGGTACCAATCTTCTCCCAGGGCTCATGGGAAAATCTCACATTTGGGCTCTCCCAGGTCCTCCTCCATGTCATTTGCAAGGTACAGTGCCAGGAACAGGCTGCTGTGGGTATACCTGCTGAGCTTCAGGTGGGTGTACTGTAAGTAGACCAGCACCATGGCCAGGAGATGCTTATCTGAAATCCAGAAGCACAGGTCTTTGGAGAGGAATTCCTGGACAAAGCTGTCCTCCAGAAGCCTGAGGAAGGCCTGGAGCTCCTGTGTCACTGGGAATGGAGAAACCCAGTGCCTCCTCCTGGCCGGCTGCAGCCCCCCAGGTTCATGTGAGTAGTAACCACAGGGACATAGGCAGGGTCTTGGGCCTCACTCATCTCTTTGGGGGTGGAGGTGGAAAGGATGGGACAGGACAGGGTGACCTGAGCTCTGGAGCTACCCACAGCATAACTCCAGAGCAACTTTCTTAATCAATAGGGAAGGGAGGGGTGGTAAGACCTGCAGGGGAGATAGTAACTTTTAAAATGCAGCTCCAGGATGTATTTTAACAGTTTTTAAGAATGGAAAAACAAAAATCAGCTCTGTAAATCTAGGCCCACCAAATGATCTCTCTATTGCTATATTGCAAAGCAAAAATGATTTTTTGCAACTACAGTGCTTGTACTTTACTGTTCTTACCTGCTCAAAATTTTCAGTTGTTCCCATTTGGGATTGAAACAAATGACCAAGCACTGCAACTTGCAATGAGGGAAAGCCTTTACTGTACATGTTTACTGTGGACTGATGCCCTTGAACTTATGTTTGCAGAAACTTCAGCCTCAGTGAATAAAGACAGTGGCAATCAAGTTTGGAGTCAGGCAGGCCTGGGTCCAAGCCCAGCTCTGCCACTAGCTGTAGGACTTAACTTCTAGAAGCCTTGATCCCTTCACCTGCGAAATGGAAATAATAATAATGCTCAGATGTTCTGAAGTTGATGAGCTCACAAACATGAAGTGCCTAGTTAACGTTAGGGTTCCTTATCCCTGCCATCTCCCCCAGTCCCCTATCAATCTACCAAAACCTACTTTGAGTGCTACTGTTTGTATAAGCATAAGCAACAACTATCCCACAATTTCTTTCTTTTATTTTTATCATAAGAGTAAAATCTTAAGACAGAGCAAGTAATAAAAAGCATTCAAAATAAAACTTCTTGGAATGAAGGTGAATTTTTTTTTAGTTGTCTCACAATGTTCAACTTAGATTCAATTACTTGCAGCAATAATTAATAGCACATAATAAAAGAAGCTGGCTTTCTAGAAGTAATGAAGCCAGAGCAGAACATGAGCTCATCACTGCTCTTGGCTCTTAAATCTCTGCTGAGGAGGAGAAGGGGGAACCTGCCAAGGAATGTTGGGGGGAATTATCAGGCTTGCGGGTTTGCCAGAGCAGAATTAGCAGAGCTCTAAAGCATGCTAAGGTGGGGTGGGGTGCTGTGCAGATGGAGAGACGGCTGAAAACAAGGAAGATGGGAGGGGTGGGGGTATGGCAGGGCTGAGGGTTTTGGGGAACACAGGCTGCAGTCATTCTAGGGAGCAGAGGGACTCTGGGCCAGGAAACAGGTGCTGGAGTTACACAGATTCAGTATCAGAGCTGGAAAAGGCCTCAAGGCCAAGTGGCTCTACCTTCTCATACAGATGACAAAACTGAGGCCCAGAGGTGTTCCGACTTGCCGAAGGACACACAAGTTTTGTAAATAAAGAGCCTCATTCTATATGGCTGGCTTTCTGGCAGTCATCTTCAGAGAAGGGAAGTCCAGTATCCTGGTTTGGCCAAAGTAGAAATAGATGTCCAGCAAATTCTGAGCTTGTCTTGTGAAAATCCTGAAGCAATGCCTGCTACTTGTTTATCAGCGTTTGCAGAGAAGGTCCCACAGACACATGCTGCCATGGTCTTTCTTGTGGAATTTGGAGGTTGTGGGAATTGGAGTTCACTGCGATAGCCTTTGTGAAAAAGAAATGCTGCTACTGCAACAAATATTTACAATATTTATTATGATAAAATATTAGTACTAATATGAATCAGACACCAGTTTATGGAAATGACTCAGCTTCCCTGGCCCTCTGTCCTGAGAAAGGGGCAGATAATAGATTGAATGCCTGTGATCAGCCTGGGTCCTTCAAAAACACACCTTCTGGGCAGTACCTGTGGCTCAAGGAGTGGGGTGCCAGCCCCATATTCCAAAGGTGGTGGGTTCAAAGCCGGCCCTAGCCCCAAACTGCAACCAAAAAAAAAAAGAAAGAAAGAAACCACACCTTCCCATCACCTTAGTGAATAGTCTCCCAGGAAAAACTGGCCGCTCCTCTGCTGACCTTACATTTTGGAGCCACTGGTCATTCAGATGCAGCCTCTGGCCCTGGCCTCTAGCTGAAGCCTCCCCTTGCCCACTCCCAGGCCCCTCCCTTGGGCTGAGCCCCTTGTTAACACCCCTCCCCACAAGGAGAGAGCCTAGCAATGGGGAGAAGTGGCTGGTCGGTTTTGCTGAAAAAGAGGGTGCCAATTATAGCTTTTATTAGATTCACACCCGCCGTCTCGCTGCCTTTCGACTGCTCCAGACCACACACACACTCAGTTTTCCTGCACTGGGACGGGAGTCCTGTGTGGTCCTGCCGGCTCACTTATAATAAATCTGTGAGCTTAATAAAAGGCATCACTTCTATCTTTTGATCTCTCTTGAGTTACTCATTAGCTCTGGGTAACACACTTCTTGACTGACAGACCCTTCCCAGGGAAAACCCGGGTTTGGTGATTCTTCAAACAAAAAAGTGGTGCGTGTGTGTGTGTGTGTGTGTGTGTGTGTGTGTCTTGGGGGAGGGGGTTAGGGTGTGACTTATGGGGAAGGAAGACAGGAAGGAGGAGCTTGGCCAGTTCAGGAGATGTCTGGGACCAGGTCCCTAGAGGAGAATGAGCTCACCCAGGGCTGCTGCAGGTGGCAGAAGGCCCCCAGGCCCTCAAGGTATGGGGTCTAGGGCCCTCACCTAGTCCGTCTTCCTTCCTTTCCTCTCAATATGCCATTTCTCCATGAGACCTCTCTGTTCACCCCCTGCCAGCTCCAAGTCTTACCTTGATTCAATCTGCATTTGTTTTACATGTACTAGGGCCACCTCGTTGTGTGACTACTTGCTATAAGTTTCTTGAAGGGATCAATATCCCATTTTCTTTCCTACTTCCTGACACATCCCAAATTCGTCATACCAGCCATAATGAGTGACCATTTGCTGCACTTGCTCTGGGGTGGGCAAGGGGTCAGCACTTGTGTCTTTAATACAGTTCTATGACGTAGGGACTGCTGAGGAAACACAGGCTCAGAGAATTTAGGCAACTTTCCAGAGGCCACACAGCTAATAGGCAACAAACCAGGGACCCCATCTGGTGCTGTTTATTTGCATGTTGTTCATAGCTACCCACCATGGCCCCTCGCAGGTTCTCAGCAGTGCAGGGAGAGCGGGTCCAGGCATTCAGCCCTCTTCCCAGGACCCAAGCCCAATGTCAAGGTGAGGTTCCCAGTGTTCCTGCCTCCCTGGGACTCAGATCATGCCCACCCTCTCCTATGACTTCACCCTGGGCCGCAGGCTGCTGTGGGAAACCACAGCCACGCAGAGAGTCACGAGGGGGATGCCAGACTCAATATCAACTCACTATGTGTTGGCGTTTCAGCTGACAAAACAAAATTACTAGGTCAGCCGTGTTTGGTCCTCACAGACACAGCCTTCTTCACAGCCACCCCCACATGAAACCACAAGCTTGGGGGCTACCGGGCCACACACAACAGAGGCAGTGCTTCCTAGTGGCTAAGGTGCAGCCTCAGCAGTCAGCTAAGGAGGGTTAGGTCCCAGCTCTGTGTCTGTTTGACTCTGAGCAAGTCACTCGGGTTCTCTGTTCAGTCTCTTCCCATATAAAAGGGAGCTAATAATAATGTTCATGTCATGTGCGTGTTAAGCAAAGGAATCCATGTAAAAGAGCCTGACACTGAGGAAAGCCTTTTAAAAAGGTTAGGTGTTATTAGTGTCAGAAGTTAAATTGTGTCCCCCTAAGAGGTATGTTGAAGTTCGCACCCTCAGTACCTGTGAATGTGACCTTATTTATATCACCCTTATTAAGGTCTTTGCACATGTGATCAAGTTAAACTGAGGTCACTACAGTGGGCCCTGGCTGGTGTCCTTAAAGGAAGAGAGAAATTTGGACACAGACGCACACAGAGAAGAGACGCACACCAGGCAGACTCAGACAGAGGGAAGATGAGGCAGAGACTGGAGTTATGCAGAAGGGACTTCTGGAGCTGCCAAAGCTGGGAGAGGCAAGGAAAGACCCTCCTCTAGAGGTGTTGAAGGGAGCGTGGCCCTGCCAACACCTCGATGCAGACTCTAGCTTTCCATGCTATGAGAATCTATTTCTGTTATTTTAAGTCACCAAGTTGGTGGCACTTTGTAACGGCAGCCCCAGGAAACCAATATAATTAGTATTAAAAAGGTCATTGGTATAGGAGTCCAAGACATCTGTCCAGTTTTGATTGGTCTCCCAACTAATTGCATGACCTTGAACAAATTATAAAGCATAGACAGCACATTTGAACCTATACTTAAATTTTCATGGAACACTTAAATTATGTTGACTTCCCCCCAAAAAACATATTTACTGTGCTCTTGAAAATAATTTAATTAATGATCTTTAAGCGTTTTTCTGGCACACCTAAGATCCTCTCATGGCACACCAGTGTGCTATGACAACCGGTTGAAAAATCACTAACATAGACTGTAAGAATTGGAACAGACCCTGTCCAGGTGGAGAAACTAAGGCTTACAGAGGGTGGTGCCGGGCACATAACCCCAGTGAACTTCAGTCACTTCGCTTGTAAACATGAGATCATTATCCTTGCTCCACCTGCTTCTCTGTAATGTGCTTGAGGTGTCAATAAAATCACTTAGGTAGACCAGTTGCTGTCACAGTCATGGCACTATATACACTGCTGTTTGTCTTCAGAGGAGCACTATGGTTAGTTTCCCAAGATTCTGGTTGGTTCTGAAGACAGAGCCAGGCCAAAAAAAAAAAAAGAGCTGTTAGAAGCAGATAAAATCAATAACAGCTCATCAGCTGGGCAAATGTGGAGGAGACTTGCCACCAGAGAGGCAGAGCAAACAACTTATATCGACATCCACAAACGAGGACTTGATCTCCTGGAGAAGAATATGACAAACCAGGACACCTGGGCTCTGCACCTGGTGCTGCTGTCAACTTGCTGTGAATTCTTGGGCAAGGCCCTTACCCTCTCTGGGACAGGCCAATGTGGCTCCAGTCTCTAATCTTAGCCACAAATTATTTTACATTGACAAAAGAGATGAAAAGATTTGGCATTCCAGGGGGCCCAGGGTTCAAGTAGGACACACACATATCTTCTGAAATCATAGAGTCAACATGGTCAGGAGGTCATCAGGATCCCCTTGCCAGGTGGCCACTCTCCTAAACAGATGTTTATATAGCTTCTGGACATTCCCGTGATGCCTGCCTCACTCCTCCTGAAGGCGATTGTGCTGTTGGCATGGAAACAGTCTTCCTTGTATGGGGAAGTGATGTGCATAAAGATTAAGAATTTACAGAATTTTTGTTTTATAAAATGCCTCATTTCTGGTCCTGCAATTTTTTTTTTAAGCCCAGATGGCTTTGGGCTAATTACTTTGTCCTGCTTAAACTCATTGAAGACTTTGTAAAGTCACCGCAAGGGACACAAAGTAAGGCCATGAGAACTCTTGGTAGCCCTGGATCATGGCAAGGTGCTCATGATATATAAGTTTTCCCTCCTAAGTTTTCCTTAGGCCTCCCTCATCTTCATCATCATCGTCATCATCACCAACATCCTCAGCAGCAGCACCAACACCCCCCTCCTCAGCATCTTCATCAACATCATCCTCTTCAAAGTTATCTTTTATCAGTGTCCTCAGTCACCATTACTGTCATTATCACATCACAGTTTGGATTAATACTAGAATTTGCCATGTGTTCTCATAAGTGTGTTAGTTGATCTTCCAGCAACTCAATGAACTAAATATTATTTTGTTTTGCAGAAGATGAAGCTGAATCTCAGAGAACCAAAGTGACTTTCTCAGGCTCACACAGCTAGAAGCATCAAAGGCAGAAGCTTGATAGGTCTTAGGATGCCAGGCCTTAGGAATGTTTCCTTCAGTGGCACTGGCTGTTTTTAGCAGACATGTCACCCAGCCAGCTCAAGTTACACAAAGGTGAGGCGAGGACCTCCAAGTGTTCTTCAGTGAGGTTTGATACACTCCATCATGTCCCCATAAACTGACTTTTCAAACCTATAGGGAAGACTTTATGGGAAAGTGTGCATGTGTGTGTGCATGTGTATGTGAGAGAAAGAGAGAGAGAGAGAAGGAATGCGCATATCCCTGGAAACTTCTGGAGCTCTTCTCCTGCCAAATAGACTTGGGATTCAGCCCACACCTGCAAGATTTGGATGTCTTTTGTCCCCTGAGAGTCTCACTGCGCCTGGCTAATCCAGGCAGAGCTTCCTGCTGCCTCCTTACAGGACGCAGTTCAGACCAGAATATTAATAGAGATTACAGCAAAGAGAAGAATAGATTTAGGTGAGGGAGGGAACTGTGTGGCAGGAAAGCTAGGCTCCCAGGGGGAGGCCTTCCGTGGGTGATCTTGAAGCACCCTTTGGAAGCAGGATGGGATGCAATGGGCCTTTCCCAGAGGTGCTCAGAGCCAGCCAATAGCCTGAACTCTGTCCCTAGTAAAAATCCGCTCATGCCCTTGTTTTTCTAAACAAATGACATACATGCATCTTTTTCCCCACTACGTGTCAAACTCTGCCCACCATACATTAGGGTGACCATACGGCCCACTTTGACTGGGACAGTCAAGTTTACATCTATTGTCCTGATACCTCATGCAATTTGCCATTTGTCATCATCAAAACTGTCCCCATTTAGGCATGACCTATAGAATATTCTTCTAAGGATGTACATCAAAGATGATGGGTGATAAGGGCCATCAAATGAGAGATTTGACACGTGGCCTGGTGGGAGAACACTAGACTTACAGAGGACTTACGTTTAAGTCTCAGTTGTGCCACTGTCTGCCTAGGTAGCAGTCAGTTATCCCATCTGTAAAATGGGCATTATACTCACTTCACAGAGTTGTCAAATGTAAATGGCATTAGTAAGCTCCGTTCCCTGTAGCTATCACCTTTAATAATTTGTTTCATTTTTATTTTCCAGTTTCAACTGACCCAGTTTTTTCCCCAAGGTTATTGAACACCTGTTCACATGGAATCAATGGGGTTATGGGCTGGGGTCAGGGGTTGGCCACCTGTGGGGTCTTCTCTGAGAGCTGTGAGAACCTACTTACCCAGCCCACATCTCAGAGCTGCAACAGCTGGAGCAGCCTTGCTCTGGGAACTACTAATTGGGAAGATGGATTTGGAAGATCTGGAAGATTATAAAAAGCATTTACTTTTGTGAAATGCTAGCCAAAAAAGCAGAAAGTGGTATTGGAAGGTGGATTAGCTACAGTAAAGGCCTGAATTTGTGTGGGGGAGAAATGGACTGGAGTCAGCTCTGCAATGCCCTGTCCCGGGGAGCCTGGCCCAGAACAGTCTCTCTAGCCTGGCTGCTAAGCACAGTCAGGCTCACCAAGTCCTACATTGAGGGTTACTGAGGGGCTTCTGGGTGCCACTCTACTTCCCTCCCACTGCTTGTGGTCACAGCGACTCCTGGCAGTCACAGCCTAGCTCTGCTGATCTGGCTGGTTCCCTTTTCAGTGGCACATCAACCAGCAGCATGCCTGAGGCCTCAACTGCTCTGAGCCACACAGTATGTCCAAAGGCAGAAGGCCCTGCCGGCCTTTGTGAGGCTGTTTCCTCTTCTGGAGGAAAGCTCTAGTTGTCTCCATCACATGAATGTAGCCACCTTTCAATAGCCAACTAACGCCTGCTGACGTTTCAAACCTTTCCTAGACTCCACTTGTTCTAGCAGTGTGAATGGCTCAGTTCCCACTGTTTTGCTATAAACTTAACCCTCCTTGCACATGTGGCCATGCTTTGTAAGAGTCTCTCTCTGTATCTTTCCCCCTTCTGCTGTCCAATCCGAGAGGACAGGCACTACCTCCACCCATCTCTGTCCCTCCAATGCCTTCAGTAGTGACCTTGGCCAGATTAACCTCTCTAAGACTCTATTGATACAGATGTTTTGATCCCCCTGTGCTGGATATAGTTTAAAGGTGACCAGTGTTCATTCCCACCCCTTCCTATGCTTTCCAGTGTATGACAGAGGCTAGAAACCCAAGAGCTACATTTCCCAGACTCTCTTACCAGCAAGGTTTTGCCAATGGATGGATTTGCAAGAGATTTGGAAGCTTCTGCAGATGGGAGTTCGATGGTAGCTAGCTAGGTCTCTCCCCTTCTGCCTGTTTTCTATGCTAGTAGCACAAGGTTCCTGAAGCTCTCTGATCTTTGGATTGCAACTTGCAGGGGAAGCCCAACTAAAAATCTCAGGGTAGCTCCTGACTTTATTCATTATTTGCAACACATCCTCTTCTTTTTGAAATACCTAAAGTGTTCTTTTTCTTTTTCTGCACTCAACTTCAGATAATATATCATTATATTGACCTGAAAGTATTTGTACCTTGGGTTTACACATAGAAATTTTTAAAAATAGAATTATAGTATTATGAATACATTTTCACCAAGAGAACATTGTTGGGAGAAAACTCCATTAAGCTAATATAATTTCTAGATCAATTTTTGTTTTTTAAGACAGAGTCTATGTCACCCTCAGTAGAGTGCTGTGGCATCACAGCTCACAGCAACCTCAAACTCTTGGGCTTAAGTGATTCTCTTGCTTCAGCCTCCCAAGTAGCTGGGACCACAGGCACCTGCCACAATGCCCGGCTATTTTTGTTGTTCTTGTTGTTGCAGTTGTCATTGTTGTTTTAGCTGGCCCGGGCCAGGTTGAACCAGCCAGCCTCACTGTACGCGGCTGACGCCATAACCACTGTACGATGGCTCTGCTCCCTCACATTTCCATTTTTATTCAATGAAAAAAGCTTTATCAGAATTATGTTTTCCTATTTTTTCCATAAAATTTAACAAAAGATGAACTTATAAACTAGGGCTTCCTTTATTTTTTGTTAATTTAATAATACTTGTATCTTCTTACATTGTGATTTTTGTTTTGTGGTTTTATTTCTGCCAAACCTAATTTTCCCAGTGAGATTCTATAATTTTCAATTTTGCCAAGAAAATATAATTATTTTGTCAATTTTTAATCCACAACAAATTTTACTATACATAGCTTTAGTTGTTGACAGCTTAATTATACGTTGAATATTTTTACACAGCCCAATTTTTTGCAGATCCAATTTTTACAATGTTAGTGTTCCCCACAAAACGTGACTGCTCAGTTTTTCTCTCTGCCAGATTTCACTGTACACCATTTTAGCTAATGGTGGATTTCTTTCTTCGTTATTCTGTCTACAGGCCAATTCTATCAGTAAATGGCACTGTAAATTAATTGTACAAAGTTAAATTCTTTGCATTTTCTTTTTTGTTTGTTTTCTTGAGAGATGAGGTCTCACCCAGTTGTTCAGGCTAGAGTGCAGTGCCATTGCTCACTGCAGCCTAGAACACCTTGAACTCCTGGGATTAGGCAATCCTCCCACCTCGTCTCTCAAAGTGCTAGGATGACAGCTGTAAGCCAATGCACCAAGGCTGCATTGTCTTTTAATTGAAACAAAGAGCATCGGAAAGGACAAAGCAGGGGATGTATATATATAGAACACTCAGAAAAGTCTTTCCTTCATTATGATAGGGTAAAAAAAATTGTTTTGCTGGTTCTTTACTATAAAACTTACTTGTTCTAAGGATATCTGGAGTATGAACTCTGTAAGTGCTGGCTTGGTGCCCCATAGCACAGTGGTTATGGCACCAGCCACATACCCGGAAACTGGTGGGTTCGAACCCAGACCGGACCAGCTAAGCAACAATGACAATTGCAACAGAAAAACAGGTGCTATGGCGGGTACCTGTGGTCCCAGCTACTTGGGAGGCTGAGGCAAGAGAATCACTTAAGCCCAAGAGTTGGAGGTTGATGTGAGCTGTGACCCCATGGCACTCTACCCAGGGCAACATAGTGAGACTCTGTCTAAAAAAAAACAAAAAACAAAAACAAACTCTGTAAGTGCTAATTATTATTGTATTAATCCTGAAGGTCTGTGAGTTAAATGTGAACCCTGTGAGATGGGTATTATTGTTGTTGTTGTTGTCCCATTTTACACCTAAGCAAACAGACTGGATTGGTGGCTTGCCCCTGGCAATCTAGACCATGAGCCCAGGCCTACTGACACTGGGTATCAGACCCTTTCTCCCACGTAATACAGCCTTGCAGGAAAGACACTGGTTCTTCCCCAGAAGGAGACAGTCACCTCAGCTCTGGGATACGTCAAGTGGACACAGGTGTGATATACATGCCAGGTCATTGTAGGAATTCTGCTAGAACACAGCCAAGAGCGCGTCAGGATGGGACCCATCCACTGAGAAATGTAGAGTAAATGGGAACAAACTCTACATCGGCCCCAGCAAGTTGGAGTTGATGGCAGGACTCACCATATCAGAATCACTGAATGGCACCTCAGAAACCCCAAGAGCTTTGGGCAGGAGCGACCATAGATACCAAGGCCCCCAGAACCTTGACCTGGTACCTAGTATCCAAAACAATTAATATCAAAATTCTTTTTTTTTTTTTTTAATTGTTGGAGACTCATTGAGGGTACAAGAAACCAGGTTACACTGATTGCATTTGTTAGGTAAAGTCCCTCTTACAATTGTGTCCTGCCCCCAAAAGGTGTGGCACACAGCAAGAATATCAAAATTCTAATGGGATATTTTACATTATTTTTCTTACACAAAGTCCTTGCAATTGGTGGGTATTTCATACTTACCACTGACTTCTATTTGGACTAGTCATATACATGCTCCAGTCATACATGCTCTTCAAATGCTAATGGCCTTAGTAAGCTCTGTTCCCTGCAGCCATCATTTTTAATGATTGCTTTATTTTTATTTTTTAGTTTCAAGTGAGCCTCTCATGTGTCAAGAGAGTGGCAGGACGACAGAGAGAAACAGGAGCTCATGCTGAACACTAAGGTGGGGGCTAGGCCTGGGCAAGGGCTACACATTAGTTGCCTATCATTATCATAACAATTTGTCACAAAGTTAGTGTCTTGTACAAAAAATTTATTATACTACTGTTCGGAAGGTCAGAATTCTGCAATGAGTCTCCCTAGGCTGAAATCAAGGTGCAGCCAGACTGCTCCTTCTGGAGGCTCTAGGGGAGAATCCCTTTCCTTGCCTTTTTCTGTTTTTAGAGGCTGCCCACAGTCCTTGGCTTCCCTCAGCAACTAGAGGCTGAGTCCTTCTCACAAAGCCATCTCTTGGGTTCTCTCCACTTTTAGGGACTCTCGTGATTAGCCTGGGCCCATTTGGATAATCCAAGACAATCTCCCTATTTTAAAGTCAGCTCATTAGTAACCCGAATTCTATTTTGCCATCTACCTCATACCCACAGGTTTCAGGGATTAGTACAAACACATCTTTGGGACCCATTATTCTGTTATCTCAGGCTGATAGGTGTCAACGTGGGCAAAAGTGAGGGCATGGAGGACAGGATCATTGTAGAAAACTGGTCAGAGCCTGCATCACATTCTAGCTGTTAGGCAAATTTCTGGGAAATAGTGTGCTGTAGTTTTGGGGTGAGGCAGAACTGGATTAGGCATCTGGCTTTCACACTAATGATTGGTAATAGCCACTCTGAGCTACTTCCTCATCTGTAGGGTGATGATGACAATACTTAGGCCACATAATATTGGCAAGAGTTCACTAACGTTGCAAGTGTTCAATTAATTTCTTTCTGCCATTACTCACTTTACCATATGTAGCTCTTGTTTCCTTTCTAAGATTCATCTATTCAGCAGATAAACATGGAACGTGAACTATGTGCTGAGTATGCATTAGATGCTGCAGGAGAGACAGCAGCTGCACTCCATTTGATTTCAAAAATACAGGAGGGAATAGAGACAGTTGACAAGGTTTATGCTTGTTAAAAGCTTCTCCCAATATCCTCATAGGTCACACTTTGCGGGGCTATGACTGAGAGAGCCTCAAATCAGACAGCAAGGCAGCAGGTGTGGGACAGGGCAGGTGTTAAAGAGTTTGATATTTGAATTCAGATAAAAAAAATACTTTTATTAACAATAAATAAAATATTTATCATGTTACTAGCAAAAAAAGAAAATAGAAATCTTTGTTGGCTAATTTACTAACCACTAGCTACATGTGGCTACTCAGGTCTTAAAATATATTTAGTCCAAATTGAGATATGCTATAGGTATAAAATACGTGCCAATTTTAGACTTCATATACAAAAAGTAAAAAATCTCATTAGGAATTTTGATATTGATTATTTTGGATATGTTGGGTTAAGTAAAATATATTATTATAATTACACTTTGTATTTCTTTTTTTAAGAAAAACATTATACATTATTTAAACATTATAGTGGATACTATAATGTTTAAAATTATATATGTACCTCATGTATTTCTATTGAATTAAGGTGCTATAGAAAAATGAATGTCTATTTTGAACAAATCATTCAGCTTCCACAATTTCCAGTTTCTGTACACTCTGATTTTATCTATATCTCCTCCAGCTTCTGCCCCACTGAATTATTCTGAAGTAGATCTTAGACATCATATTACTTTATATGTAAATATTTCAGTATAGATCTCTAAAAGGACTACTTTTAAAAACATAATCTTCTTATTACACCTAAGAAAAAACTAACAATAATTTCTTTTTCTTTTCTTTTTCTTTCTTTTTTTTTTGATACAGAGTTTCACTCTGTTGCCCAAGTTAGAGTGCTGTGGAGCCAGCAACCTCCAACTTCTGGTTCAAGTGATCCTCCTGCCTCAGCCTCCCTAGTAGCTGAGACTGCAGGCACCCACCACAATGCCCAGCTAATTTTTCTGTTTTTAGTAGAGACAGTCTTACTCTTACTCAGGGGCTAGTCTTAAACTCCTGAGTGCAAGAGATTCTCCCACCTCTGCCTCCCAGAGTGCTAGAATTATAGATGAGCTGCTGCACCCAGCCAATTCTTTAATGTTATCAAATAGAGATGTCTGGTTCCAAACAAAAGCAGTGGACACATTTTTCCCTATGTCTCCCTTAAGTACAACTAAGCATAATCTATAAGACAGAGATAAGAAGACTCTGAAAAGTAGACAAAAGGAGAACTGGACAGGAACCTCAGGACTTGAGGAATGACATGGTGTCCAATTCCTGAATTTTCTTATTGCCTCATCTTATATATGTTATGACTTTTTGGAAATACCAAAAGAATCTCTAAGATTGTTCTCTCTAGTCAAAGCATATCAAAAACTTTTTGACGACCAGGTGCGGTGGCTCACACCTACAATCCTAGCACTCTGGGAGGCAGGTAGACAGCTTGAGCTCAGGAATTTGAGACCAGTCTGAGCAAGAGAAAGACCCTGTCTCTACTAAAATTAGAAAAAACTAGCCAGGTGTCATGACAGGCACCTGTAGTCCCAGCTGCTCAAGAGGCTGACGCAGGAAAATTGCTTCCCAGGAGTTTGAGGTTGCTGTGAGCTAGGTTGACACCATGGCACTCTAGCCTGGGCAACAAAGTCTCACTCTGAAAAAGAGCATACCCTTAGGGATCTATGGGACAATTTAAAAAATCTAACATTTCTGTTACTGGAGTCTCAGAAGGAAAATAGAAAGAGTATGGGGCTGAAGTAATCCAAAATTTGGCAAATTACAAAAAATACTGAGTGAACTCCAAATAGGAAAACCCAAAGAAATACATGCCAAAGCACATGTCTTAAAACTAAAGACAAAAACTAAGGACAAAAACTAAAGACAAAAACAAATAGAAAGGTTTGTCTGCTGAAGGTAACCATCATACCTAGAGAAAGAAGTTTTCTTATCCAAAACCATAGAAACCAGAAAGAAATGGCACAGTGTCTTTCAAGTGCTGAATTTAGTAAACTTTTAACACAGTTTTTGCTATATAGTCAACAAAAATATCCCTCGGATATGAAAGGAAAATCGAGACCTTATCAGATGAAGGAAAACTAAGAGAATTGGTCACCAAAAGACTTTCTCTATAAGAACAGCTAAAGGAAATCCTCTGAGCAGAAAAGAAATGATAGAAGAAGAAATCATAAGGCCAGGCATGGTTGCTGACACTTATAATCCTAGCACTATTGGAGGATGAGGCCAATGGATTGCCTGAGCTCAGGAGTACAAGACCAATCTTATCAAGAGCAGGACCCCACCTTTAAAAATAGCCAGGTGTGGGCAGCACCTGTGGCTCAGTGGGTAGGGCGCCAGTCCCATATACTGAGGGTGGCGTGTTCAAACCTGCCCCTGGCCAAACTGCAAAAAAAAAGCTGGGTGTTGTGGCAGGTGCCTATAGTCCCAGCTACTTGGGAGGCTGATGCAAGAGAATCACCTAAGCCCAGGAGTTGGAGGTTGCTGTGAGCTGTGTGACCCCACGGCACTCTACCGAGGGTGATAAAGTGAGACTCTGTCTCAAAAAAAAAAAAAAGCCAGGTGTGTGACCAGCAGCTACACACAGCTGTGGCCTGTAGTCCCAGCTGCCTGGGAGGCTGAGGCAAGAGGATCCTTTGATCCCGAGAGTTTGAGGGTGCTGTGAGTTATGATGCCACAGCACTCTATCCAGGGTGACAAACTGAGACTGTCTCAAAAAAAATGGTATAAATACAATTGACTTTTCTTTTTCTCTTGAGCTTTCTAAATTATGTTTGATAGTTGAATCAGAATTATAACATTCTATGGCTTATTTCTCCAAATATGTAGAGGAAATATGTAAAACAATTCTAAATGGAGGAAAAGTAAAGGAACCTCAAGGAAGGTCACATTTTTACATATCACATTAAATGATAAAATGCTTCACCTACAGACTGGGATGTTACATATGTGTATGTAATATCTAGAGCAATCACTATTTTATAAAACTATATGAAAACAAAAAAATTCTAAAATTTATTCAAATAACCACAGAAAAGTAGGAAAAGAGAAACAGAAGAATGGAAAACAAGGAATAAACAAAAAGCAAATGAGATAACATACATAATCCCTGATATATCAATAATTAAATTAAATGTAAATGGTCTAATATACCATTTAAAAGACAGAGATTACCATAATGGATGAAACAAGTATAACCCAACTAAATGCTAACTACAAGAAATCCACTTTAAATACTACACAGTATAACTGGATGCAGTCGTTCACACCTCCAAATGTAGCATTCTGATGAGGCAGGAGGATTGCTTGAGGTCAGGAATTTGAGACCACCCTGAGCAAGAGCAAGATTCAGATCTCTACAGAGAATAAAAAAATTAGCTGGGTGTCGTGGCATGCACCTATAGTCCCAGCTACTCAGGAGATTGAAGCAGGAAGATTGCTCGGGCCCAGGAGTTTGAGTTTGCAGTGAACTATGTACTCTAGCTAGGGCAACAGAACAAGACTCTGTCTCAAACAAACAAACAAAAATCCCTACAAATATAATGATATAAACAGGTTGAAAGTAATATGATGCAAAACATATAGCATGCAAACATTAATCAAAAAAAAAAAAAAAAAGCAAGTACTTGGCACCCATAGTTCAGTGAGTAGGACTCCAGCCACATACACCAAAGGTGGTGGGTTCAAGCTCAGCCTGGGCCTGCTAAACACCAATGACAACTGCAATCAAGAAATAGTTGGGCATTGTGGGGGGTGCCTGTAGTCCCAGCTACTCAGGAGGCTGAGGCAAGAAAATCACTTAAGTCCAAGAATTTCAGGTTGCTGTAAGCTGTGATGCTATGGCACTCTACTGAGGGTGACATAGTGAGACTCTATCTCAAAAAAAAAGAAAAAAAAGCAAGGATGACAATATTACTATCAGATAAAGTAGACTTAAGAGCAAATCAAATTACCAGAGACAAAGAACATAACATAATGATTGATGAGGCCCTTCTCGTAAGAAGACATAGCAATCCTAAAAGTGTATGCACCAAACAGTAGTGCACGAAAACAGGTGAAGCAAAAACTGATAGAACTGAACAACTGATAGAGCTACTGCACAGAAAATCATCAAGGATATAACTAACTGGGCTAAACATTACCAGCAACCAAAGGATCTAATTGAAGTTTACAGAACACTTCACCGAGATGAAGTGGTTCTAGATTTTGATATACCCTGCATAATAGAAGTTCCTAAATAAAAAAGACACAAAAATAAAAACAGATTGTGGTAACTGCTGACTTTTTAAGTGACTATTTTACTTGTTCTCTGTGGTTAAAAAAAAAAAAAACTGAAGAAGACGGTGCCCCAACCAGTACACAGAGAGCCTTGGTACTGAACAGTGGAATCTCTGGGTGGGATGGACAAGCTACTTAAGAAAGAATAGAGGTCAGAAGTCACTCTGGCTGGCACTGACTAGGGCCAAGTATGTTGAAGGGGAACTAAAGGAGGCCTGAGGCCAACCTCCCAGTAGAGCTACCTGCCAAGTTTGCATGATCACTTCAGAAACGTAAGGGACCACAAGGTGATCTGAGAGCATCAGTACCAATCTAGGGTACCAGTGCCTCGTGTTGCAAAGCACTTCACTCACATATCATTTTTAACATCACTGAATCTTCACAACAGTGCAAAGAGGTAGTCATTTCAAAGACGAAGACAGTGCTTAGAAAAGCACCTGGCACATACATAATAATTGTTGGTTATGATTTGTCCTCTTCAAAAATCCTAACAATGTGTCAGGAAAGATGTGAAAAATTAGAGAAGTATCGACATTTTCTTCACCATTTACCTCAACATCCATCCTTTTGCAAATCAACATGTTTTCGCACACCTCTCATTATAAATTCTGGAGTGGCTCATAAAATGATCAAGGTGCTAATTGTCCATCCTTTCCTGCAGTGAGTGACTTAACTGCAGGGTCAAGTGTGTCTTCTGACCTCTTCATTGTTGCCATCTCCTAAGGGCACCATTTCCAGCTTGGCAATCTCTCTTTCTTTTATTTTTAATCTAAAATAGTTACCAAATCAGTAAACAGCAGCTACAAAATCAATCAGAAACTCAAAAGCCGAGCAATATAAATTACCCAAACAAAGCATAAAGGTAAAAATAATTCATGAGAAAGAAAACCCCGAAAGTTTTGCCTAGGATCTTTTGCTAAACTGAATGCTCCGTGTTTATTTTTGCACCTTCACGTCCTCCCTCCTTAATGGCTGCAATACCTCCTGCTGCCCATCTGAGAAGCAACCCCTACATTATTATTATTATTTTTTTTTAGAACATAGCCATTCTTATTTATTTATTTTTTCTTTTTTGCTTTTTATTATTTATTTATTTATTTATTTATCTGTGGTTTTTGGCCAGGGCTGGGTTTGAACCCGCCACCTCCAGCATATGGGGCCGGTGCCCTACTCTGTTGAGCCACAGGCACCGCCCTCCTATTAACATCCTTTTCAGTGCTGAGGTTTCACCATCAGGCTCTGGAATCATCTGGTCAGGGAGATATATTTTTCTTCCTAGTGTCCATTTGGACAGAAATATGTTTGGAGAAGGGTTCCTTTGGGCATGGGTAGCTTCAGTTCTCTAATACTTGTTTTTCACTTGGGATAGAGAAGGGGTAGAGAGAGGAAAGAGTTCAGACAAGGAGAGCTCAGTTCACATCTTATCTACGATCATGTAAGATTCTAATTCAGATCACTGAGGTCTGAAGTTCTGAAAGCTGGCTTATGACAAAATGTGTGACCCGTTCATCTCCTGGCATCTTTCTTGTGGCTCCTGTTTCCTCTCTATTCTTGCATTTTCCATTTTGCCTCTTGGCCTGAGACCAAGGGAGAGGGGCCTCCTGTCAGGAAGTGACTGCTGGCTAATGCCTGGCTGACCCCCCGGGGAGGGGTGAGCCACCTCTCCCCAAGAGGCAAAGCAAGAGGCTTCTGATCCTGTCACCCGTGACTGAGGCCAGCGTGCACATTCCTGCTCCCAGAGCCACCTGCCTAGCCACGTGTCCTCATCAAAACTGACAGAGAAGTGGAGGAAGAAAAAGAAGGAAAAAAGCATTCACTAGGGAGGAAGCTGAGGGTAGAGAGGAGGGGCAGCCTGAGCACACCCAGACAGTACCCTAAGTGTGTTCATACGTTTCTCATTTAATACCACAGCAATCCTACAAAACAATACTGTTATTCATATTCTACAATTAGCAATAATATGCCAGCATTTATTGCATGCTTCCTGGGTGTCAGGCACTATGCTAAGTGCTTTATGTACATTGTGTTACTTCACTTAAAAACATCCTAGGAGATAGATGCCATGATTATCCCCACTTAACAGACTGAAAAACCAAGGCATAGAAAATCTTTGCAACTTTCCCAGCAAAGGAACCAGGATCTGAATCCAGGCCCTTTGATCTTTCATTTTTTAACCATCTACAATTGCTTCCTGAGGAAACTAAAGCTCACAGAGCAATCATTTGTCCATAGTCACACTAAGCCCAGCTGCACACAGAGTTCAATTTTAAACACAGCCTCTCTTGGAAACACGTGGAAGACGTGTAAGGGGAGGGATACAGCACTTATTAAGTTTCTACTTAGTAGCCAGGCACTGGGCCTAGCACTGTTGTGCATAACTATTGGATTCAATCCCCAACCATTGGAAGGAGGCAATAGGACCTGCACTTTTTTGTTTTTGAGACAGAGTCTCACTATGATGCCCTCAGTAGAGTGCCGTGGCATCACAGCTTATAGCATCCTCAAACTCTTGGTCATAAGAGATTATCTTGCCTCAATCTCCCAAGTAGCTGGGACTACAGGTGCCCGTCACAATGCCCAGCTCTTTGTTGTTGTTTCTGTTGTTGTTGCAGAGTTGTCATTGTTGTTTAGCAGGCCCAAGCCGGGTTTGAACCTGCCTGCCTCAGTATATGTGGCCGGTGCCATAACCACTGGACTACAAGTGCTGAGCCAGGATCTGCTCTTTTTAGACAAAGGTACTGAGGTTCTAAAAAGCCCAGGAGAGCTCAGGGACCACAGCACACTCCGATGTTGAGTCTTCTTTCCTCCCAGCTGCACTTTGTTCCACTGCTTCTCAGCTGTACCCTCCAGCCTAGGGGAGCCATGGAACAGGCTACTGCTGAGGTGAGAACAAACTCCCTGCCATCCAGGCAGTCAGGATTCAGGAGGATTCTCAAATCAGCTGCCCATCGAGGCCCACTGCATTGGCTATGATAGCAAGCACATGGCAGGCCGCAGCGAGGCCAGCCATATCTCTTGACTGGACTCTTGACCAATGTAATCCAAGGACACAGGGCTGGCCCGAGTAAGAGCTGGGCCAGGCCTGCAGAAGTAACCTGGGTTAAAGCAAAAGTGGTACAATCTGCTGCCTTCACTTAAGGGAAGTGAAGTCTTTGGGCAGAAATAAGACTCGCCAGCAACTAAGTCACATTGGACCTGGAGGCACAAGACCAGAACTTTTAGCTCTGCCTCCACCTTGTCAACTGCTCACTTAGCTATCTCCACGAACAGGGTGACCTGGCCCAGCTTTGGAGAAGTGACCATGTCAAACAGACAAGAAGAGAATCACAAGTCTCGGCTCACACCTGTTCTTGTGGGACCTCAGATAGGGTAACATAACTTCACCATGACTCAGTTTCCTCACCGTGAATCAACATAAACACACCCACTTCATGTCTTACCTGGGTTTCTGCAATATCTTCCTAACAGCTCTCCCTGTGCCTTACCGGGCCTGGACTGCTTCTCTGCGTCCTCTTGTAGCCAAGCTTACCTCCAGTTATGGGTTGAATTTCACCCCCCAAAAAGTCCTAACCCTTAGTACCTATTAATGTGATGTTACTTGGAAATAGGATCTTTGCAGAGGTAATCAAGTTAAGATGAGTTCATTAGGGTGGGCCCTAATCCAATATGACTATGTCCTTATAAGAAGGGGAAACGCCGTGTGAAGACAGAAACGCACAGTAATAACACTGCAGGGTGAGAGTAGAGATCTGAGCAATGCGGCTTCAAAGCAAGGGATACTGGAATTGACAGTCACTTCAGAAGCTGGAAAGACAGGGAAGTGTTCTACCCAGAGTCTCAGGGAGCATGGCCCCACGGCATCGTGATTTCAGACCTCTGGTCTCCAGGACTGTGACAAAATTTCTTTTGTTTTAAAGCTACCCAGTGTGTGCTTCTCAGTTACAGAGCCCTGGGAGACTGATACATCTCCTTTACAACTGGGCCCACAAATGTCTTCCTCTAGGAAGCTTGCCCTCCACCGCCTGCCCAACACTCTCCCCAGAGTATTGGTGTGGAAAGTTCACTTATCTGTCCCTTCCCCTGGGGCAGTGGGTGCTTTTACAGGGGACAAAGCAGAGACTGCGTAGGAAGGGAGCATGACTGCCTTTCTTCTTCCATTCATTCATTTAAGAAATTAGTTTTGCTACCCACTAAACATTGTAGTGGGTCCAAAGGAAATGTCATTGAACTGGACAAAGGATATCTCCACCTTCAAGGAGCTTAGGTTCCAGTGGGTTGAGAGAGACAAAGTCTCTAAACACATTTAAAAAATAAACAAGGTAATTTAAGATAGTTACAAGTGCTATAGAGGAATGTCATGGGCACAAGAAGGGTTGATCCTGGAGGACAGGGAGGGAAAGGGACAGGGTTGAGGTGCCCTTACAAGGGGTGGCCATCAAAGGCCTCTGCAGGGCAGTGAGGGAGGCTGAGACCTGAGTGAAAGACCGTCAGCCACCTTCTGGTGCACGTCTGTCTTTCTTGTTATGGTGTGCACTACGTGGGAGCTGGGCTGGTGTCATTTTCTTGCCAGCTTCTGTGATTTATTTACACTGGCACTGACCCATACCTGGAGCAGGTGCTCGACAAAATGATGTTTTGTTGAGGGAAGATCTGATGGGGGATGTAATGAAAAGAGATAGAAACTGCAGAAAGGGCCTGTTATAGTGTAGGTGTTCCTAAATGCTCCCCTGCCCCTTTTTTCATATTCGTTAGCAACACAGATGAGCTTTAACCTACTGGCCCCATACAATTTGTGCATCACCTCACCAAGGAGGACCAGAAGGCTGCCAAGCAGCTTGACTCCCTTCTGTAGCTCCCTATATACACACAGCACCAGGCAGAAATTTCAGTCCTACCCAATGCAAGCATGTAACAATGATGACAGATGGTCAGTCATATTGATAAAAGAGTTAAAATTTACAAAACCTTTTTGCACACAATATATTCCTTTTTTTTTTTTTTTTTTTTTTTTGAGACAGATTCTCAAAAAAAAACTTTTGTCCTGGAGAGTGTCATGGCATCATAGTTCACAGCAACCTCCAACTCTTGGGTTCAAGTGATCCTCTTGCCTCAGTTTTTCTATTTTGACTAGAGATGGGGTCTTACTTTTGCTCAGGCTAGTCTTGAACTCCTGAGCTCGGGCAACCCACCCACTTTGGCCTCCCAGAGTGCTAGGATTACAGGAATGAACCACCACACCTGGCCCATGTTCCTTAATCTTTCCAACAACATTTTAACACAGAAAGCACTATCTCTGCTATTTTTATAGAAGAAAATCCAATGTAAGAAAGACAAAGGATTTCCCAAAAGTTTCCTCCAGAGTAAGCAGTGGGGCTTTAGCTCCAAATTCCATACTCTTTCCACTACAGGACATGAAGACATGTGGGCTGGGAAGAAAATTCAGTTTAGTTTCACCAGATGGAAGGAGGCTTAAGGAATAGACATGTTAGTGAAAAGTGTGCGACCAAAGGCTGCAGGAGTCTGATCTCAGATGGTCCTCAGTGAATGTTGCTGTCATTATTGCTGGTGAAAGCTCTGGAAACAGTGAAATTCACTGCTGGCTAGAAAGGTACTACTAAATGAGGGGTCAGAAATCCTGCAGCAAGATTCTCCAACAAGTGACTAGGTGACATATGTTTGTCAACCTCTAACAGGTGTCTTAGGCACATCAGTGAACCTATTTTTTGATTACACTTTTTTTTTTTTTGAGACAGAGTCTCATTCTGTCACCCTCAGTACAGTGCTGTGGTATCACAGCTCACAGCAACCTCCATCTCTTGGGCTTAAGCGATTCTCTTGCCTCAGCCTTCCAAGTAGCTGGGACTACAGGTGCCCACCACAACACCCGGCTATTTTTTGTTGCAGTTACCACTGCTGTTTTAGCTAGCTGGGGTCGGGTTCGAACCTGCCATCCTCAGTATATGGGGCCAGTGCCCTACTCACTGAGCCACAGGTGCCGTCCTTGATTACACTTTTGTCTATAAAAGGAAATAACAAACGATTTAAAACAACGGAAAGGAAAATCAAGAATGAGTCCCTTGTCCATCATAAGGCAGGAGAGAGAGGCTGAGACCTGAGTGGATGAACCGAGGCTGGAAAGTGGAGCTTAAGGACGAGTCGATGCTGCTGGACACCTGGAGGCTCATCTAGAGTCTGACTACACAAGATGTCTGTCCAGGGAGAAGCAGACACACAGACAGACAAAGAGACAGAGAGGTTGCACTTCTGGATAACCCTGAGATAAAAGACAGAAGATGGGTTTTTTTTTAAAGCCCAGTAGCTGGAGCAATGTCCTCCAGGATGTGATGCGTGCTCTGGATCAGTGACAGATATATGCGGCTGTTCTCCCATGGCCAGATTCTCAGCTGGGGGATCAAGGCATGCACGTGGAAACGGCCCCTCTCGTTATTAGCTCTGGTGGTCCACAGCCAACATTTTGCTTCCACCTCCACAACTTTGGGCTCAGTTTGTCCGGAGGTCTGGGTCCCGCAGGGGACACAGCAGGGGTTCCATTTAAGCCAAAGCTAAGATTGCCACCTGGTTATGTTGGCGCCTCACTCCAGTGAATCCACAGGCAAAGGGGTCACTGTGCTGTGATCCATCCCAACTCTCAAGGGGAAATCAGGTCACAACTCTGCAATGGAAGTAAGAAGGAATATGTTTGGAACGTGGGGGCTTCCCTGGGAAGCCTCTTAGGACTCCTGTGTGCTGTGATGAAATTCAATCAAACAGCCCAATTTAGGCAGGACTGCTAACATCCAGGGGCTCAGGCCCTGCAGAAAGGGTCAGGCTACTGAAAATGGAATGGGCAGTGGAAGATTATCTTAACTATCAGCTACCACCACAAGACCACTTGCAAAAACAAGAACTATATAATATTTGTGGGTATTTCTTCCTCCTTTTTTCATTTTTTTTTAGACAGAGTCTTGCTCTGTTGTTCAGGCTAGAGTGCTATGGTGTGCTTTTGGTGCACGTCTGTCTTTCAAGTTCAAGTGATCCGCCTGCCTCAACCTCCTGAGTAGCTGAGACTACAGGCACCCACAAAGATCCCTAGCTTATTTTTCTATTTTCAGCAGAGACGGGGGTCTCACTCTTACTCAGGCTGGTCTCAAACTCCTGAGCTCAAGCGATCCTCCAGCCTTGGCCTCCCAGAGTGCTAGGATTATAGGCATGAGCCACTGTGCTGACCCTCTTATTTGGCATGAATGTGTCTGTGTACATATTAGCTTATTTTTTCACCCCTCTCCCATTCCCCTAGAGATGTGTTAATAGTAATCTTACATGTCAGTATTTAAGTGACAGGAGATCAAATGAGGAGCATAAGTCAGCTAGAGTTATCTTCTGGCTCGGCACCTGTGGCTCAAGCAGCTAAGGCACCAGCCACATACACTTGGGCTGGCAGGTTCGAATCCAGCCTGGGCCCACCAAACAACAATGATGGCTGCAACCAAAAAAAATAGCTGAGCATTGTGGCAGGCGCCTGTAGTCCCAGCTACTTGGGAGGTGGAGGCAGGAGAATTGCTTGAGCCCAGGAGTTGGAGGTTGCTGTGAGCTGTGATGCCACAGCACTCTACCCAGGGCGACAGCTTGAGGCTCTGTCTCAAAAAAAAAAAAAGAAGAAGTAGAAAAGAAAAGAAAAGAAAAGAAAAGAAAAGAAAAAAAGAATATCTTCTGAAGGAGAGAAAGGCATTCTGTACCTTCCTTTGGGAAAAGAGCTTAGTGTGTTATTGATTGTATGGAATAGTTACATCAGTGTTTTTCAACCTTTTCTTAATCGTACAGCACATTTGAACAACGCCACACTTAAATTATGTTGATCACAAAAAGAAGTAAAAGGGTCCTACTCCTTGAGCCACAGGCGCCGACCCCAAAAAAAGTAAAAGAAAGAATATACTTACTGTGCTTTGAACTTCTTTCAAAAATAATTAATTAATCATCTTTTTTTTTTTTTTTTTTGAGACAGAGTTTCACTTTGTTGCCCTCAGTAGAGTGCTATGCCATCACAGCTCACAGCAACCTCCAACTCTT
The DNA here is from genome assembly GCA_963574355.1 of Loris lydekkerianus. NCBI lineage: Eukaryota > Metazoa > Chordata > Mammalia > Primates > Lorisidae > Loris > Loris lydekkerianus. The sequence goes on along the minus strand of CAUYPK010016574.1, from coordinate 8,703 downwards.
GGGCTTAAGCAATTTTCTTGCCTCAGCCTCCCAACTAGCTGGGACTACAGGTGCCCACCACAGCGGCCTGCTTTTTTTGTTGTTGTTGCAGTTGTCATTGCCGTTTTAGCTGTCTGGGGTCGGATTCGAACCCCCCACCCTCAGGATATGTGGCCGGTGCCCTATCCACTGAGCCACAGGTGCCGCCCCTAATTACTCATCTTTAAAAATTCTCGAGAAACACCTAAAATGCTCTCACGGCACACGGGTTAAAAGTCAGTGAGTTATGTCATGTCAGATGAAAGTGTGACTTTGCTATTGCCTCTGTTTGCTAAATGCAGCGTAAAGAGGCATTTGTGGGTGCCATCTGAACAAGGGTGGACTACGCTGGCTTTGTAATGAGTTAATTCCCTTTCCTGTGTGTTTTGGGTTAGGGTAGACAGCAAGAATGCGTGCCTGGGTTTTGGAGGGTGGAAGGGACATGGCAGCTGTATGGAGTGTGAGCCACAGGCCCACCAGGTATTATTGCAACTCCCACCCGTTGTCTCTCACATGCTGGCTCACTCTGTGGGTGTGGGACAGCAGCCACACCTACAGCTGCCCCACCTCCGCTCGGCTCTCCTTGGGCTTCTCCAACTCTGGAGCTGGCGCATGTTCGGGTCACAATGCAGGGCAGCAGCTGCTCCTGCAGGACATGCTAATGGTGACCGTGGGAGACAGGGAGGGCCTGTTCGGGACCCAGCTGTGTCCCTGCTAAATTTTTATGTTAAGGCCCTAAATCCCAGCATGACTGTTTGGAGGGGCCTTCAAACAGGTAAAATTAAATGAGGCTAAAAGGGTGGGCCCTAATCCACCAGGGCCTGTGTCCTCATAAGAGGAGAAGGAGACAGAGGGAGGCTCGGGTGCAGAGAGAAAAGACACAGTGAGATGGCACCACATGCAAGCCAAGGACAGAGTCCTCAGCAAACACCTGCCAACACCTGTATCTTGGATTTCCAGCCTCCAGAACTATGAGAAAAATCAATTTCTGTGGCTTAAGCCACCCAGCCTGTGGTGTTTTGTTGTGGCAGCCCAAGTAGAGTAACTCAGGGCCTGGCACGGATTCCAGCTCATGCCTGTGGAATCCAGGCTGCACTTGATTCCTACTTCATGTCTATTTTCCATCCCCAGCTGCCTGCCCTGTGGACTTGCAGCTCCAGCAACAGATAAGACAAACCTTTCAGAGACTGCTAAACCAGCCCCCACAATGGCATAAGGTCAAACCACATGACAAACCCCAGGGTCCAGCTTCCCTTGCAGCAGCCTGGCTGGCACAGCAGGGCCTGTGTGGTGGCCCCTGTAAGGCTGAAACTCTGAGCTGTGTTAAAGGTCACGCACTGGCTGAGGATGCAGGCATGTCTCTCTCCTGATCTGTGCAGAAGGCGGCCAATGTGTCATTGGGACTCCTCCCACAGGAGAGAGGAAACAGAGGCAGAGGTGAGGTGAGCGGATGGAGGCAGGCATGGTCCCTATCCATTGAGCAGATCCAGTAGCCCCATCCATGAGCTGCAGGGTCAAAACCTGCAGCCCCCAGCACCTGTGCACCAAGCGGCTCAACTCTGCTGCAGCGGCTGCAGACCCAGGAGCCAGCTGCTTCCTCCATGTGACACAGCCCAGAGCCTACAGCTGTCAGGGATTGGGGGCGCTGCCCTGGGTCACCAAGGTGTTGAACTACAGGGGGTTTCCCTCCTCCTTCACCTAAGCCAGCACCTCTGGCTTTCTCGGCCACGTCCCCCTATTCTCCCTGGCTATGCTGTCTGCTGGGGATTGGGGCAGTCTTTGGACAGATCCCCTTATTCATATCTGATGATGCTTTTAGGATCTATTGTTAAAGAACATAGGATTTGACCACTCTGGTCCTGCAGCCCAGAAGCTGGTAGAAAAGCCAAAATCAAAGAGCTCTGCTGTGTCCTAGTCACAGGGCAACTGCTATTAACTGAATTTGTACTATGTCCCAGGTAGGTTTATATTTATAATTTCAGCAACCCTGTGAAGTAGATTATAGCATCTGTATTCTCTAGAGGACTCTCTGAGGCTCAGAGAGGTTAGATGACTAAAATGCCAACAAGAAAATCAAAACCCAATTTTTATGATTTACGAGTTCTTTCTCCTCTTGCTCCCTGAGGCTACAGCTTGTTTAAATCCCCTTGTCTAAGCCCAGATTGAAGTTGGAGTGTGAGTGGTGGGGAGAAGTGTGATGTGCTGCAGTGTTTCTCGGAGTGTTGTCCAATTGGAAGTATTATGTCACCCAGGCCTTGTTAGAAATGCAGACCCGGCTCGGCGCCCATACCTCAGAGGTTAGGGCACTGGCCACATAGACCGAGGCTGTGGATTCGAACCAGGCCAGGGCCTGCTAAGCAACAATGACAACTGCAACAAAAAAATATCTGGGCATTGTGGCAGGTGCCTGTAGTCCTAGCTACTTGGGAGGCTGAGGCAAGAGAATCACTTAAACTCAAGTGTTTGAGTTTGCTGTGAGCTGTGACGCCATGGTACTCTATGAAGGGTGACATCAAAAAAAAAAAGAAAGAAAGAAATACAGATTCTTGGGCCCTCCTAGACCTCCTGAGTCAGAAACCCCAGGATGGAACCTAGGAATTCCTAAAACAACAAGTTCTCCAGATGATTCTGATGTATGCTCAAGGTTGAGAAAAACTGGCCTATAAAAGTACAGCTCTCTAGGCCTGGCCTGGGGACTGTCCCTGGCTGAGGATGTGGGGGCTCCAGGGTTGCTGGGACTGAGCATAGGTTCATACCCCAATACCAGAGTGGTACAGCCCTTTCCACTCACAGACCCCTCCCACCAAACCCCCAGGCCAACCATACGGATGGTGTATACCGTTGCTCCTTTTTTCTGATGATGTTTTCTGAAACATGCTGGCTTCAGATCCTGACAAGGTGTGTGACCCTGACCAAGTTATATACCTTCTGAGCCTTAAGCTCCTTGTCCATAAAATAAGGTGACCCTGTGCCCACACCTCTGAGGGCGGAAAGCAGGGTTAAAGTAGAAGATGCTAAACCAAGAACCCGGCACACAGCAAATGCCTATGGCAGGTGGTGGCTGTTACTGCCAAGGAGACAATGGAGAGACTTTGAAGACAACTCGGGCCACCTCTCTAACTGCCTGAGACTGTTTCCTCAAGAACCTCAGAAAAGGCAGTGCCCCCCAGCCCTTGCTCTGCTCATCATGAGTAAGGCACTCTCAGGCAATCTAGAGAAGGCACGGGGTCCCAAGGCTCATACATACTCAGGCTCTGTGATTCTGAACTGAACTCATCATTTACCTTCTCTGGGCTTCAGTTTCCTGTAAAGAGAAAGGGCTTGGAGTTCATTCCCTCAATTCTGAGAGGCTCCTGCGGCCGTGTGGTGGAGGCTGTGAGGGCTGTCTGGGCTTTGACGAAAAACAGATTCGTGCCAGGAACGTGAAAGAACGGCCACAGCAGATGCATGCATCTGTCATAATGTTGCAGGGACATTAAGGTGTGAGTTTCCAAATTGAGGAAACACAGCGCCCTTGGCCCTGGATCACCTGGCTCTCCCCCTACAGCCAGTGTTGCTCCTGCGGTTCCTCTAAGAGGCAGCAGGAAGTATCAAGTCACTAATCACTTCCTCTGGGACGGATGGGGCTCCAGGGTGGGAACCTGATCTTCAGTTCAGAGGCTGCCCCATGTTTGGCAGTTCCTGGGCTCCAGGAAGACTCCAGGAAGAGGCAGTCAGGCTAATGCTCTGTGTGCAGACTGGTCGCTACCCCCGCACATGCTATTTCCTTTCATACTCAATCACAGAATGAAACCTTTCCCTTTAGTAACAGAATGTGTCCGGTTACCACTGCCTGCACATCTGTGGTCTCATTTGCTCCTCAGAGCTGCTCTGAGAACATGTGTCATTTTTCTTATTTTCCAGAAGTTTGCAAAACCAGAAAGCAGTGGAGTTGGGATTTGACCCCTTTCCCTCGAACTATAAATTCAGTGCTCTTTACTTGGAGTTTCCAAGGGGGCCCTATGAAACTAGAGTTGTAGGAGGGCTACCCTGAGAACCCTCAGGAGCGGTCTCTGCTGCAGGAAGAAGGGCGTGGGTTCAGGTGGCCTGGATTCCAGCAACGCTCCAGCTGGGCATCCTCTGACAAGTCAATTTACTTCTCTGAAGTAAGTTGCATCATCTGAAGCTGCATCATCATTTGAGGCTGTATCCACATGAGCTGGGGTGGCAACCCTGGTAATTTTCTGGGGAGAATTCTCTGATTGGCCCTGATTTGATAAATACAATGAATGGAGCTTTGTTGTTTCATAATATAAGTGGCTTATTTGGATGGCAAAATCCTTGAGGAATAGATTCTACAGAATGGTGGATAAACAACCAAGTGGCTCCAAGTGATGAAAAGATAGGGGACGGTGCCACAGGTGCCAGGCAGATCCCTAAGCCCACATTTGGACTGAGAATGATTTCCATTCAGACAAGAAAAGAGTTGATCCACGGACTCAGAGTGGCGCGTTGTCCTGTGAGGAAGCTCTATGTTATTCCTATGGGGGTTCGCCTGACTACTTTTAGTAATGGGCTCTCCTTGACTACTTTTAGCAATGGGCAATCCTCTCTTAGAGTAAACTCTTGCAGGTTGGATGGTACCAATTGCTAGAAACTCTTCTGTAGAGCAAGTCAGAACCGGCCTCACTGGGACCTAGTGTCTTTGGTCTCACTCTGGCCTCGGAGGCCATGTGTTAAGTCCAGGCTAACAGCACTCTGTGTATTAGCAGATAAACACTGGGGTCTGTGCCAGCAAAGCCTCATGTTTATTTTGAGTCCATGGCCCTGGCACCCATAACTGCCCCCACCTTACCCCCAGAATGTTTTGGCATAGTTTCATTTAAAAATGAAAGTTAATTAAATTCATATAGGGAATTTCATACCCCCGCCCGTGATTAAATACCTGAGGGATAATAATACCACCCCAAAGCACTGTCGGCATTCTTGATTTCATTTGATCTCCACAAAGAGATTTGGGGCACTGAAATTTGAATTTTGTAAAATTTTCACATCTCAAAATATTATTCTTTTATACCCCCCCCCCCCAATCACTTAAAAATGTAAAAACCATTTTTAGATTGCAGGCCATACAAAAACAGGTAGTTGGCTGAATTTGGCTTGTGAGCCCTCTTTTGTCACCCCTACCCTAATTTATCAGTTAGAAAATTAAATGTTTTGTATCAAGTTTTCTTAGTAAATGAGTTAACTAGAAACTTTCTTAACTAGTAAGTTAGGAAAAGAAGCAGATGCTGGGGCCTTGAGGCAGCATCTCTGCTTATGAACAGCTTCTGCTGATCCGGATTGTTCAGCTTAAATGCTCAGCAACTCGGTTTTGAAGCGGGAAGATATTCCCTGCATTTTCCAAGCCTCAAATTTCCTTTTGATTTTCACCATGGCAGGTCAGGTGTAGAGCAAGGCCTATTTGTCCTGCACTGACTTGTCCTAGAACTAGAGACTGCCCTCTGACCAGGATACCCAAGCCACAGATGAGCCATTTCAAGTCCAGAGGTATGAGGCGACTGCTCCCCACTACCAAGAAGGAGACTGGACACCTAGCATCCCATTCCCACTCCACCATCTTCCCATCTGTCATGTTAGCCCCCACAGGCTTTTCTTGTTCTCACGCTCACTCTCACTCTCTCCGTGTGTGTGTGTGTGTGTGTGTGTGTGTGTGTGTGTGTGCGCGCACATGCGTCCCCAGACCCTGATTTTAATTCCTCCAGCATACCTGGAGCTCCTTGAGGCCTGGTAAAGCGTGTCCCCTCTCTTCTGTCTGCTCATGCCCTTCACCTCTCACCTAGCCATTGACTGGGGAGGAGGGGATGGGGGCTCTGTGTGCTGTGAGAGGGAGGAGGAAGGCAGCAGGTTCTCATCAAGTCCAAGTGAAAAGCAAGGAGGGCATCTATACAGAAAATTCTTTTGCAGATTCTTATTATGAATAAATGTTTGCTAAGCTCCCTGCTTTGAAGCTCCAAAAGATGAGTTTGACCTGGTCTTTCTTCCAGGGGCTTCCACCTGATTAGGAGGTAGTCCCATATGGCTAGTGACAACAGAAAGCTGTGCCCATTCCATTTAGGGTTGTCCAAACTTTCGGGTTCTCTGTCCCATCACATTAGAAGAAGAGTTGTCTTGGGCCACACATTAAATACACAAACACGAAAACAAAATAAAATAAAAAAGGTTCATGCATAATTTCGTGATATCCACAACAACAGATAAGCAAAAAGTCCTCAATTAATATGCATGCAGCCCAATGGGCTGCAGGTTGGACACCCCTGAAAGCTTTGTAAATAATAAATCACTGGTTATTACACTTAATGAAATTATACCCAGGGGCTTAAAATACAGGTTGTCTCTAGGCTCCACAGTCTAGAGTGATCTTTTAAAAACATTCATGGCATCATGCCTCCCCTTGCTTGATATCCTTAGGATAAGTTCCAAATTCCTCCCTGTAGAGACAACTCTGTCTGAGCTGGCCCTACTGGCTTCTCCCACCCTGACCCCTTCCCTCACACTGGCTGCGGCCTCCCTGGCCTCCTAGCCTCCTCCACCAACCAGGCTCATGTGCCCCTCAGGGTATTTGTCCTTGCTATTTCCACTGCTTAGAAAGCTCTTTACTGGGGCATTTTGAAGAATTAATTTTTTTTTTTTAAAGTCTCGCTGTGTCGCCCAGACTAGAGTGCCTTGGCCTCAGCCTAGCTCACAACAACCTCAACCTGGGTTGGAGCAATTCTTCTGCCTCAGCCTCCCGAGTAGCTGGGACTACAGGCATAAGCCATGATGCCTAGCTAATTTATCTATTTTTTGATAGAGATGGGATCTCACTCTTCCTCAGGCTGATCTTGAACTCCTAAGCTCAAGGGATCCTCCTGCCCCGGCCTCCCAGAGTACTAGGATTACAGGCCTGAAGGATTGATTCCTAATCATTTAGATCTCAGTTTTTTGTTTTAGTTTGTTTGTTTTTGAGACAGATTCTCACTATGTTGCCCTCCATAGCATCACAGCTCACAGCAACCTCAAACTCTTGGGCTTAAGTGATTCTCTTGATGCTCTTGCCTCAGCCTCCTGAGTAGCTAGGACTACAGGAGCCTGCCACAATGCTCAGCTATTTTTTGGTTGCAGTTGTCATTGTTATTTACCTGGCCCAGGCTGGGCTCGAACCTGCCAGCCGCAGTGTATGAGGCTGGCGCTCTACTCACTGAGCTATGGGCGCCAAGCCTCAGATCTCAGTTTTAATGTTGCCTCTTCAGAGGGGCTTCTCTCTACCTCACGTTTGAAGGAGTCTTGCAATTCTTCATCTGCCAGGCTGTCTCCTTCATATCCCTTATCACCCCCTGCAACCGTCCTCGTTGTTCATGAGTTTATCTTCTTTCATTTACTGCTACATCACCAGTACACACTGCAGGACCTGGCGCATACGGGCAACTCCATAAATATTCATTGAATGTTCAATATATGATTCATTTCTTTTATAAGGAGTAATTGCAACCCAAATATCTTTTGATGAAGGAATGGTTAACCAAACTCTGGTGCCTCTGTACTGTCAATACAGCTAAGCAATGCAAAGGTACAAACTATTGCTACACACAATTTGTATGGGACCTCAAGGGAATTAAGCTGAGTTGGGGAGAAAAAGCCAATTTCAAAGTTTACATACTATATGCTTCTGTTTATGTAACATCCTTGAACTATCAAAACAATAGTGGTAAAGAACAGGTAAGTGATTGCTAGGGCTTGGAGATTGGGGTTGGGGTATAGGTAGTGAATCTATAAAGAGATAGTACAAAGGAGCCCAGTTCTGTATCTAGATGGTGGAGGTGGTTACACAAAACTACTCATGTGATAAAAATCACACAGAACTATATATATACATACACAAATGAGTACTTGTAAAACTAGTGAAATCTGGACAATTTCTGTGGATTGTACCAAAGTCAGTTTCCTGGGTTTGATGTTGTACTACAGCTAGGCAAGACATTAACACTGGGGGAAGGGTACTTGGGACTACCCTGCACATTTTTTTTCAACTTCCTGTTGCACGATAAAAAGTTAAGAAAATGTTCTGCACATCAAAAATAATTAAAATATTTTTAATATTAAATCTATTTATAGACAACATTATTGTTGCCATTGTGATATAAAGTATATCTGATTCAATTTAAAATCTTTTTCAAAACTAATTAATCAATGTGTTTTGCCTCTAATATCAATGGATAATTCTTTATTTTTAGATAGGTATTTCTCCCTCATTAATTCCTAATATGAATAGTGCTGTCACAGGCATCATTTCATTGGAGACTATTTTTTTTTCTTTTTTTTTAATTAATTAATTTATTTTTTATTGTTGGGGTTTCGTTGAGGGTACAATAAGCCAGGTTACACTGATTGCATTTTTTAGGTAAAGTCCCTCTTGCAATCACGTCTTGCCCCCAGAAGATGTGGCACACACCAAGGCCCCACCCCCTCCCTTCTTTCTCTCTTTGCTCTCCCCTTCCCCCACCCCCACCATGACCTTAATTGTTGTTAATTGTCCTCATATCAAAATTGAGTACATAGTATTTATGCTTCTCCATTCTTGTGATGCTTTACTAAGAATAATGTCTTCCACTTCCATTCAGGTTAATACGAAGGATGTAAAGTTTCTATTTTTTTTTAATAGCTGAA
>CAUYPK010016572.1:0-33112 GCA_963574355.1 Loris lydekkerianus | reverse complement strand
ACAATCTATTGCCTTCAGCTGTATTTGATGTGAGGGTATCAGCATTTAACCTACTGATTTCTCAATTATTGTAATTGTTTTGGGTATATATTTTTATTTTTGAAATTTACCAGTGGCTGCTGCATTTTCCACCTCGGCTTATACTCAAGTCACTAAGTTTTCCCAGTTTTTAGGGTAAAATGAGTGTCGGCTTATACTCAAGTATATATGGTACTTCTTTTTAGAACTTAAATTATTATGAATTATACAAATACAAATGTTATCCAAAATAGCAAGCACTAGAAAGAAAGGGATGCAAATGTTCTTGTTTAAATATATGTGATCGTGAATTTACAGACATAGACTTTAGCATCTTTGGATTTGGAAATCAAATTTCTTGTGTAAGACAGATGAATATTCAAATACATACTGACATAAATTTAGTTCAAAATAGAAAGCACACACACACACACAAAAAAAAAAAGAAAGAAAAGAAAAGGCACCAATTAGGCTGTACCTGTTCTCTAAACTCTTGCTCTTTCAATTTTGAATCACTGATTAAAGTTGTCTTCTGTGCTAGTTGTGTCTGAAAAAAAGAGTTAGATCTGAAATGTTTATGGGCTTCATTATTGCCTGGACACATTTCTGTACTGCTTGGGAATTTTTCCTTGTTAAAACAGCCTCTTTATGGTTTAACTTATAAAACAGAATGCTCCTAAAAAGCACAACCTTGAGTGAAATTCAAAGAACTAGTCTTACCTGTAGTTCTACAATTGTTACCTGAAAGTAGAAAAGAAAATGAGTGTATACAATAAATCTGTAAGTAAAAAAACAATAATATAGAGCAATAGAAAAATACAAGTACATAATTAGTCAGAATTATAGTCTTAAGGGAGTGGTTAGACCAGATATGGCAACTTCCAATATTTGCTCTTTAAACAAATATTCTATTTTGTTAAACAAAATATTATAGTACAAATACACACAAGTATAGGTAAACACAGAGAAAAAATAAACTGAAAGGTCCCTCACTAAACATCTAATAATGATTACCATTTGAGAAGGGAGGTGCCTACCAAAGAGGGTTTTACTCTATATAGTTGTGTACATAAAATATGTTCTTATATTATTTGTATAATTTTAAATAACTAAAGATACTAACATCTACTTAAAGCATATAAAAGCCCTTTGGGAAATTTCTAAAGCACTATTTTTGGGAATACCAGTCTGAGCTATAATCACAAATTATTTCTCATGAAATTCACACTACTATGCAATTTAAGATATCTAAAAGCACCAAAAGATGCTCAAGAGGAACAGTATAAAAACTTATGAAAAAGACAACAGAAAAATTAAAAAAAAATTTTTTGAAACAGACTCTCACTTTCTCACCCTAGGTTGAGTATAACGGAGTCACAGCTCACAGCAACCTCAAATTCTTGGCCTCACGTGATCCTCTTGCCTCAGCCGCCCAAGTAGCTGGGACTACAGGGTATCTGCCACAATGCCTGGCTATTTTTAGAGACAGGGTCTCACTCTGGCTCAGGCTGGGAAAAATAATTTTTTTTAGAGTAGAAATAATTAAGGATATTTTCTCTTATGACACAAGTTAAAGGACTCAGAAGTCCTTCTGAGTATTAATTTCATAATGTTTCAATACTCTATGGCATCCTAACACAGTTGAAAATGCTGCTATATGCGACATTAATACTTACTTTGATACTGAAGAAAAGTTCATGTTAGTGAAATACATGTATTTTCTCATAAGAAGTCATATTTAATAGTACCTAGTATAGTCAAGTAACAATCAAATAGTCAAAAAAAAAAAAAAAATTTAAACAGAACTAACTTAGTATCTATTAAAGGTTGAACCCTGGTGGCTCATGCCTATAATCCCAGGAACAAGAGAATTTTTTGAGCACAGAGTTCAAGACTAGCCTGGGCAATATAGTGAGATCCCATCTGAAAAAAAAAAATTGAAACTTAAAAAATAAATAAACAAGCAAGTAAGCAAGCTGGATGTGGTTTGTCCTCACTACTCAGGTGGCTTAAGTTGAGCTCAAGAATCATTCAAGCCTAGGAGTTAAGGGTCACAGTGAGCTATGATCAATCCATTATACTTCAGCCTGGGTAACAGAGGGAGACCTTGTCTCTTAAAAAGAAAAAGAAAGAAAAAAGAGCTATCAGAGAAACAAAGAAATGGTCTGCTCAGCTTGTTCAGTGCTTACAACTGAGATATACCTACCAAGTGGCACAGTGTTGCAAACCTCCTCTGCATTTTGGGAAGTGATCCATGTAATTGGTTATCTAAAAAAGCTGTTATCTAGGAATGACATTCTGTATTGAATCTTCTCAAGGATAAGGTCATGAACAGTGTCTACTCAATTTCCAATTACCTTCATGACTACTCTATGGAAAGGCCATCCTGTCTGAGTGAAAACATTTTAGGAAGTAGAACAGTACATTTACAGCCTTCTCATGCACACCTATATATCATGTGGGTATGCACTTTTTGGGGTGCACAGTGGGACTAGAAGCCATAGGGTAATACTGTCTATCTCTCATAGTGTTAATATTACTTAAAGATTGTGATTTTTAAAAAATGCCAAGATATGCAGGGCCACTTCTCTTTGAATTCAGTCCAATTTTTCAAAATCATCCCATTGCATTTGTATCTGATCCAGTAACCAAGAAGAAAGACAGAAATTTTTTTTCTTAAAGATGCAAACTGAAAACATCATTTTTATGTGACTGCAACTAAGGATACATTACAGAGTAAAATGTAAAATTTATATTACTTTTTAGCACAAAATCTAAAAATCTAAATATATCATACTTATTATGGACCATTTTCGACTATGCTTCAAAGCTATATTTTTCACTTTTCTCTGCTATTCTTTCCGCAGAAAAGACCAAGATGCACTAAGCTTTGAAGTCTCATAGATTGGGTTTATGTTTTCAGTACATTTATTCTGTGAGCTTAAACATTTTATTTAACCTCTTTGAACTTTAGTTTTACTGGCTATAAAATGGAGACAAGAATCTCTCTCAAAAAAAAAAAAAAAAAATTTTTTTTTTAAAGAATCTCTCAAAAGGTTTTTGTTAGGATTAAATTAGATAAATACACATGTGTGTTAGCACACATGTCAAATCATGGGAATGACAATGTTTTCAAGAAACATGCAGCAAACTCAAATTCCTCTCACATGATCATTGCCAGGGTTCTGGTTCTCCTCCTGCTGTAGCTTTTGCTCGTATTTCTTCTGCAGCTCTTCAACTTGAGTCTGCAGGTCCATTACTTTTGCAGTCATTTCTTCTTCACGAGCCTTTAGAATAAAATAATAATACATTAAAAAACATATGAAAAGGACACTGTAGGGAGGCAACACAGGATAGAGAAAATTACCTCTATAGGAGAAATAAACACAAGTTTTTGAGACACACACTATTGTTTAATTCATTACTGTGTTCTGAACACATTTCCTTCATGTCTCACTTTTATTTCTAAGCCCTTTTCAGAAAAATGCTGCTCCCAGGATATTCTCTTTCCTACCCTCACTCTTTGTCCTTACCCTAAAAAGCTCATCAAGTTGTTTTTTCCTCTTAGAGACCCCAGCTTTAGGGAACAATTAGGTGTATAACAGAATTGTGACAGAACTACAAGATAGATCCTGTGTTTTAAGACTTCAGCTTTTTCTGTATTAGAATTTGATTTCTAGAAAATATTTATTAATATTTTCTGATAACATACTGGTCACAGGATGTTGTAGAATTGGGATTTTTGTCCCCGTTGGACAGGTTGCATAAACTGACAGATGGCTCTTTGTCTTAGTTCTGCAAACCTGTACATCTGTATACCTTCCCCCATATTGGCAATTCTTTGGGTTAAAATGTTCAACTAAAATCTATTTTTGGAAAAAAAATTAGTTACCATCTAATGTGTTGGTAACCAATGTAATATCTCCCTTTGCCCTGAACTCTGCAAAAAACAGACAAGGATGAACTAGGAAAAGCAATATATGCTGTATCATCAGTCCAGTGATCCTACTTATAAAATATGGCATACAAATGGTCCTTCCTTGGGTTTTGACCACTCTAGTAAATGCTTAAATCCCTTCATTTGTCTTGATGATTATCATAATTTAATATACAAAGTAATCGTTCTTACAAATCTTGCAATAACCTTTGTGCTAAAAAACATTGAAATATTGATCTGATTTGAGTAATGAAGGCAAGTATTTGCTGAGTAATGAAGACTTAACAGGAAAATCAACCATAAACAAGTATTTGATTTTAACAGATGAGTTCCCCCAAAACAAGAAACATCATTCTCAAAACTGAAACAGACTATTAAGCACCAAAGCACAAAATAAGGCAATGAACCAGAGGACACTTAGAAAATCTAATTTTAAATTCTATTTGTCATGAAACTTTCTTAAGACTAATTGGGGGAGGGGAAACCAATCCTCTCAACATAAGCAGAGTTCTCAGTAACTACTACTAAGGAATATAGTAACCTGGTCTTAGTCCTAAAATATCATCAACCACAAATTGTTGTAAAAACATAATGGACCTCAGTCTGTTTTTATTCTATATCATGGCATTGCTTGTGTGGCCAACTAGGTCAATGTGGGTTAGCCTTGTATGAAGAAATCATCTCTATTCCAACTTATTATTAGATTTTAATATGACAATTAGCTATGTCTGACATTTCCTTTAACAGCTATGAGATACAAATCTAAAACAAGTCCTCTAAGAATTAGAAAAGAATTCCTGTTCTGTTATTTCTAATTTAAGAAATAGTTTTGTACTATCTTTTCTGGTCTTCTTTCTTAAAAACCATTGTTGCTTTGAAGTAGAAGCAGTTAAGAAAAACCAGTTAAATTGAATCTTTATGCATACACATGCAGATAATGTTTTAAAGACAGTTATTATGACAAAGACCAAACACTAAAACACTGTTAATATTGAAAAGAAACCTGTTTTGTATCTAATGTAGGTTTAGGAGTTACTCTCCCAATGAGACTGCTCTGAAGTTGGGACTAGGCTATTAGATAAGCTACCTCATGAGTCCCCAGATCCTCTTTTGAGATGTTACCATGCCCTCTTTCCAAATGAATTCTTCCTGCCTATAAGATGTCATCTCCTTCAAGTTTACCAAGTGTCTAGTATGTGCCAGACACTGGGCTAGGTTCTCAAGATGAGAGATGAACAACAAAATCTCCACCCACAAGATTCTTACAGTACATACGACTATGTATAATTGACAAAAATTACATATTATTAGTAACAAATATAGATAAGTATCAAAGGAACATAGATGCAATTAATTTAAGGGTTTCCAAAAAAAAAAAACAAAAAACTAATAACGAAAAACCCATGATGTAGAAAAGTATATCTAAAATGCTACCTTTTGAGTCAAAAAGGGAAAAAAATAAGAATATATTTTATCTTTGTTTCTCCACACATAAGGAAACACTGGAATATTACATAAGAATTAAGGGTCACCTGTGGAATGAGCAGGTGAGGAGGCAGAACACAGAGAACAGGAATGGGCATAACTCTCATTACGTGCACACCATTTTCTAAGTATACTTCTTAATATTATTTGACCTTAAGCCTTGTGAATACATGTTGTAATCCCAGCACTTTGGAAAGCTGAAGCAAAAAGATCTCTTGATCCCAGGAGTTCAAGACCAACCTGAGCAACATAAGACCCTGTCTCCATAAAAAAATTAAAAATTAGCTGGACATGGTGGTATGTACCTGTAGTCTTTGCTACACAGTAGGCTGAGGTAGGATTGCCTGAGCCCAGAAGGTTGAGGGTACAGTGAGCTATGATAGTATCACTGTACTCTAGCCCAGGCAACAGAGCAAGACACTTAAGTAAATAAGCAAATATAATAAATAATTTCCTGAACATAAAACTTATAAAAGCCAACTTGAGAAAGTGATTTTAGGCACACAGAAATGCATGAACAAAGGTAAAATATGATGAAGAAAAAAGCTAAGACTGAGTTGTCTGGAACACAGACTGAACTGAAGGAGGTATCACCAGGATAACGGGAAGCCATTACACAGATTTAAGAGAAGTAAAATATCACACACACCCCTTTTTTTTTCCAGAAAGAAAATATCTGACAGATGAGTATGTTACAGAAAAAACTGAAGCAAGGGGACTGGCTGAGACATTAATACAATCAGATGAAAGATGGCAGCCCAGACAGTAGTAGTAACAGTGGAGTTACAAGGAAAGCAACAGGCAACATGGTTAAATGAAAACTACACAAGTAAGAGCCCACTATATCTTGGATATTTTGCTGAGGACATATGCAGATTTCACATCCAAATAGGTATGTAGATGTGTATGTGCGAGATGTACAGAGAAGAAGGAGGTGAAAATCAAGAATGACAAAAGTTACCAGCTTCTTCAAATAGAGAAATGATAAGAATATTATCTAAGATGAGAAAGTCTGGTAAATAAAATGACTCTGTGTTCAAATTTGCTATTAATAAATCACAGAATTATCTTAATAGATCACAGAAATACAGCATTCTATGACGTCATCACTGAGACAAATCATCAATCTGCTAAGAGCTTTTCAGAAAGGGAAAGAAAATACACTATACAATACATGCAAATTCCATACAAGATTCCAATTCCAGAAATTTTAAAATGGAAGAACAGTAGAGAATATGTCTTAGAACCAAAGCAATATAGTGTTTGATGAGAATTGCTAATACCCCACTTTAGCATTATTTATAGTTTCAAAATACTTTCTTCAAGATAGAGTATGTATCTAGAGTGTTAGAGGGGGACTGCCTATTTAATTACAAAGTCAGCCCTAGTCCTGCAGTTGAAAGCCTAAGCTACACTATCCAACACAATAGCCTAAAACTGGCTAGTGAGCACTTAAAATGTGGATAGTCCAAACTGAGATAAAATGTAAAAAAAACAGTGAATTTAAAAGAATATATATATATTTTTTTACTGACTACATGTTGAAATGACTTTTTTTGGTTTTATTGGGTTAATTAGCATCTATTACCAATAAGGTTCACCTGTTTTTTATTTTTTATGGTGCTACTAAAAAACTTTAAATTATAATATGGCTCACATTTGTGGCTTGCATTATATTAATATTTCTAACAGACAATGCTGATCCAAGGCACAAGAAGGGGCTTGGAGAAGAGTCCACACAACTCCCTTGCCCACCTTCCCCTTCCTATTCACTTGCTCTATTACTCCAAGCCTCAATCTTGGTGGACAATATCCTTAGTTTCCCTAATACACAGCAGATTTTCAAGGAGGAACCAAGCCAGAAGGCCTACAGTTATCTGTCTCCCTTCTCCCTCACACCTGTACCTACAGAGGTTTGTCATGACCCTTGAAAAGTCTACTATCTGCTACTTTACACATCCAGAGACAAAGAAGTAAGTTACTAAAGGGAATTACAGAACTCTGACACAGCCTGGCAAATGAAACTCCTTGACTTAATTATCCATGATAAATAACTTGCTTCTCCAAGTTCCTTTCTTAAGAAAGAAGTCTTTTCTTGATAAATACAAGAAGGTAATGAAGAATCACTGCTCTATCACTCACCATGTAGTTTTAAAAAAAAATCACTTAACTATGTGTACTTGCTTTTCCTTAAAAAAAAACAACAACAAAAAAAAACAAACAGAAGTTAAACTAAACTAACCTTCATGTATCTTCCATTCCAATTCTAGGCATTCAAGAACTTTAATAGTATTTTTTAAAACTTAAAACATATATACTTTATGGAAGTATAAGAAAATATGAAATTATTTACATCTTTTCATGAGATTTATAGCTCAAGAATTACAAAAGTTGACATTTACAGGTATGTGTCATATCCTGGAATTGTTAGCCATTTCAATCACATTTAAAATAATTTTTACTGGAGTCTGTTCCTGGCTCAGACTTCTACTCTTGACATACTCAGCTGAGGCATGATTCTCTGATTCATGCATCCTTAATCATCAAATGTTTCTTGGCATACAGTGAAATAAGGCTTGGAGTTACTACAGAATCTGTAACCCAACCAAGAATAATTTACATTATTTTGCTTTTCAAAATGTCCTTAAGAGTCCAAAGTACTCACTAACATTCACAGTTTATCTTCACCACATATCTTCATGGCTTATCTTATTATGGCAGTGTGTTAGTGGCATATAATACTAATGACAATGTGGCATTAGTAGTTATAAGTACTTTGAACTAATCTACTAAATATAAAATATTTGGTTGATACATTCCATTTTGGCCCCCATCTCTTTTCTCCCTTGAGACCAATAAAAACCCAGCAAACTGGATAAGGATGGAATAAATTTAACTGGCTTACCCAGAAAGATACTACCTCAGTTAAGCAGCCACACTCAAACACACACTAACTATCCCATTATTTAGACTTTACACAAGCACAAGCTCTCAATTCTTAGTCTAGTTCTCTCATAGTTCAGTATGAATCTGTGAGGAAAATGGTAAAGAGAATCTATTCCCCACCTTAGTAACTAACAGCTGTGTTAATACCACAAATGCACTGTACTGCCTGGTTAGCAGAATCTGGTCAGGAAACTATAATCCTAGTAGAAATCAATTAGAGGGTATATATCTGCATATAGTACAAAAGTACTAATTTGGATAATATTAAGCCCCCAAAAACCTCTTCATATTAGAAAAATAGGAAATTTCAGTATTATCATGAAATCTTTTATAGCTAAATTTCAAAAGTGAAAGAGAAAATAAGGTACATCAAGGATTTCTTCATATCTTCTAGCTGTTCTTTTTAGATCATCATCTTTCTCTGCAATTTTTTGATGTAATTGATTTGTCTCTTCTTGATGGCTTTCCAGAAGTTCAGCCTCCACCTCCTGGGCCTTATCTAATAAATAAAAATGGACATATACACACAAGAAAACACATTAGTCAAGAGGTAACAATTATATCTTATTTAAGAACCCTCAGTCCAAACCCTCAGTCTGAAAGTATTAATAGTTTTATCAAACTGTTTTGATAAAATATAATTTCATATAAGCATTGCAAAATGCTTAATGAGATATCTAGCCCACCAATGATTAAATGTAGCCTCTTCCTGAGCAAAAGTTTCCTTATAAGTTAATGAATTAGCTAATGTTTTCAGGTGCTTTCACCTGCTCCTCTTCTCCTTAAGGCAAGTCACTGCCAGGCAGCGTAGGCTCCCATTAGAGAACATTCTTGGGCAAAGATCATTTCTTCTCCAGTTTAATAACTTAACTTCTTTTTTTCTTGAGACAGAGTCTCACTCTATAACCCAAGGTAGAGTGCAGTGGCTGCATTATAATTCACTGCAACCTCAAAATCCTAGGATGAAGCAAACCGCCTACCTCAGCCTCCTAAGTAGCTGAAACTACATGAGCGTGCCACCATGCCTGGCTAAATTTTCGATTTTTAGTTGAGAAAGGGTCTCATTGTTGCCCAGGATTATCTCAAACTCTTGACCTCAAGCAATCCTCCTGTCTCAGCCTCCCAGACCGCTAGGATTATAGGTATAAACCACTGTGCCCAGACCAGAGTAATAATTTAAAGCACTACAAAGCACAAAAAGAATTTAGGCTTAAATTACAGTCTCTGCTAATTGTGATTTATTTCTTACTGAATTTAAAATTTTACTTACTGATAGTTTCTTTTATGGTCATTTCCAGCTCTTGTTCCTTTTGTGCCAGCTGTGTATTAAACTCTCTCATCAGCTGTTTTAATGTGGAATTGTGCTTCAATTCAAGATCTTCCTGCTCCTGTCTGAGTAACAAAAATGTTAAGAGTTAACTACTGTCACACAAAGAACAAGTTGCAAAGAGTTACCTGGTCTTCAAAACAGAACATGGAGTGTGATCACACTGGTGTGAAAAAATTTTTAAGAGAGAGAAGAGAGAGCACATGCATGCACACGTGTGCATCCTAGGACAGAAAACTTCTGCATATAGAACCTATGATTACTTTTAAGGAGCTGTCCTAAGACTAATTGTTATTTTCCACTTTAAATTTTCACCATGCACACCTATGTAATAAAAATACTATTATTAAAGTAGTAAAACAAAAAGAAAATAATTACTTGGATATGTATCTTCATAACCACAATCTTACATACAAAAAAAAAGGGTTTTCCTCTCTAAATGGACATGGAGTAACAATGCCTCTTGCCCAAATTATTTTTATTTCTTTTTATATTTAGCTTATCAGATTTATGTTTAATACTTTGAGTAGGTGAAACTTATCCAAATTATTTAAAATAACTGCATTAGGCACCAAAAAAGAATTAAGGAGAACCACCTTTAAAATATTCATGCTGAAATAAAACTTACTTGATTTTCTCTTCCATTTCTTGTTCACATTCTTTCTTTAGTATATCCAATTCTTGCTGATGCTCCTTTCTCAACATTCGGAGATCTTTCTGCAATCTAGCAATCTCCTTGCCCAGTTTCTGTTTCTCCCGCTCTGCCTCTGTTAACTTAAACTCCAGGTCATTGGACTGGGCTTCCACATTAGTAAGCAATTTGTGTTGAACCACATGTGATTTGGACTTTTCTTCAGTACTTTCTTCCAAAATTTCTGTGGGATTATTTTTTCCATCTATCTGTTGTTGTAAAGCCTGTAATCTTTCATATTTTGAGGTCAACTCATTCATTTCAACTTTGTGTACTTCCTTCTCTTTTACTAAGCAGGAATCCAATTCTTTTATCTTTTGCTCCAAGATCTGACAGGTTAGTTCTTTCTCCTGGAGAGTTTTCTGAACATTGTTAACCACATCTTCCAATTTTTGCTTTGTCTCTATGTTATTTTCAGCTCCCTCTTTTTCTACATGCTGAGATATTATCAAGGAGTATTTCTTGCTTTTTTCTTCAAGTTCTTCTTGAAGATGATCTATCATAACTTGATCCTCATGTTGCTTTGCTTCAACATGTTCTAATTTTATTAAGAGCTCTTGGTATTTGTATTGCATTTCTGAATGAGAAGAATTTGCTGCTTCTTTTTCCTGTTCTAGCTTCTGCAAAAGCATTTCTTTTTCAGTTAAATTTCTTTGCAAAACACTGATTTTCTCTTCACATGCCTTCTGCACACAGCTTTGGGAATCTACTTTTTGCTCAGTACCTGCTTCCACATTTTTTGCTGATCTGGATACAACTGATGCTTCTAACTGTGGTGAACTTCCCACCAATTTAAGTTTTTCTTCTAAGATACGAACTTCCCTTTCTCTATCCTGCAGTTTTGTATTTAGTTCATTCAAATGGCTTTCTGTACCTTTTTTATATTGTTGTTCTTTCTCTTCCATTTGAGATAACAACTGCTTCTTAATGGCAGCAATTTTTTGTTCAGCTTTTTTCTTCAGTTCTGCTAATTTTGTAGTACTTTCTAGCTCAAGTCTATCTTCCAGTGCCTGTAACTCCTTTTCTTTGCTTTTCACACTTGAATTTGCATGTTCCAGTTCTTTCTTCTTAGTCTCAAGCTCAGCTTTCATGGAAGACACTTGCTTTTCAAGTCTTAAAACTTTTTCTTCAGCTTCTTTAACTCTGTTGTCCTTTTCTTCTCCTAATGCTTGAAAACACTGAAGTTTCTGAACCAATTCTTTCTGTTCAATATCCTTTTGTTGATTGTAATTTTTAAGAACTTCATTTAAGGACTCGATTTCATTTGTCCTCTGGGTAATATGATCCTCTAACTCCACAATTCTTGCTGTTTGAGTCTTTAACTCAGTCTCTAAGGTACACTCTTTTTTCTCCATCTTGCTCTTCGTATCTTCCATTTCACTCTTTAGACATTCAAATCTTTTATTTTGCTGATCAAGGTCTTCCTTCAGTGAATTTATCTTCTTATCCTTTTCAAGCTCTTCCTTTATTTTTAACTCAAGCTGCATTTGCAATTCTTTAATAGTGTTTTGATACTGTGTAAATTTTGGCTGTGCTTTCTTCTTCCATTCTGAGAATTTGTTGGACCAGTGATCTACTTGCTCAAGAGCAGAAATTTTCTCTTTATTCAGAGTATCGACTTTCAAAGATAAATCCTGTACCTGATGCTGCAATTCACATTTCTGTTCATCATACTGCCTATTTAGTGATGAAATGGCTGCTTCTTTTTCATTTAGACTGATGCTATTTTGAAGTTGAGTGTTCAAATCAGTTAGCTGTTTATTAAGATTGCTAATCTCAGATTTTTTTTCTTTAAGCTCTTCTTTCATCAATGTGACCGCATTAATGTTTTCAGATAACTCTTTCTTCAACTGTGTGATACAAGACTCTTTTTCAGAAGCAGCCTGTTGCTGATTGCCTCCTTCCTTCTGTAAGGCTTCTTTTTCTGTTACAAGACCATCAATATCAGCCTTCATGCTTTTAATTTGATTTTCTTTTTCTTCTAACTGATGGGTAGCCTGTTGAAAAGATGTATTTAGCATATTTTGCTCCTCTGTTAGTTGTTGAAGTTGTGCTTCTAATTCAGAAACTTTGCAAGTTTTAATTAACAGTGCCTCCTTAACTTTAGCTGTGTGTTGTTGACAGTGAGAAATCCTAGAGAGAATAGCATTTACTTTACTACTAATAATATTAATCAGTTCATTTGCTTTCACTTCCAGTATGGCTTCAGTTTTCTTACAACAAATATCTAGCTGAATTGCTAATTCCTCAGAAAGTTTTTTGAATTCCAAGCTTTTGTCCTCTAGGCTTTTGTTATTTCTGTCAAGTAAAGATTTCAAACTCTGGAGTTCTTCATCTGTGATTTTCAACTTGTCACTCAATTCAGAAACCTTAAGTTTATCTTTTTCTGCCAGCATCTTCAGTTCAACTAACTGCTCTTGAAGAAAAGTATTTTGCTTCAGAGAATGATTCAAGTCAATCTCCAGCTTTTCAAGCTGTACTTTCAATTTAGTTTCATTTTGTGCAAGAGTATTCACATGAACAGACTTCTGGTTTAATTGTTCCTGTAATTCATTTACTGTTGTACCCTGCTTAACACCCTCTTCCTTCAGCCATGTTATTTCCTTGTTCATCTCTTTTTTTTCACACCCAAATATGAGGATCTTTTGCTTCAATTCTGCTACTTCTTGCTCTTTCTCCTGTAATTGCATTTCATGTTTTTCCTGAAGTTCTTCAGTTTGCTGATTAAGCTTCTTTTCCCAGACTGATATGACTTCATTGAGTTCTCGCTGATGAACCTCAGTAAGACTTTCTATTTGCTCCTTTTGGTTTGTTTCCAGTCTTGATACTGCATCACTGATTCCAGTGGAGTTAGCCTGTGCCATTTCCAACACTTTGGCATTGAACTGTTTTTCTTTCTGACTAAGCTCTAGAACAGTATTTTCAAGCTCTTTTTTAAGTTTGGCTTCCTGATCCAATAATTTCTTCTTCAATGTTTCTTGCATCTCCTTTGATTTCTGCTTAATTTTTTCCATCTTTTTTTCTTGATTTTTAAATTTGGTTTCATAGTCCTCATGCAAAATACGAATACTGTCCTCTTTGGCTGACAATTTCTGTGAGAGTATTTCAATTTCTTTGCTTTGCCCTTCTTTCATTTGTAACATTGTACTTTCCTTTTCCATCAAGATTTGCTTTATCTGTTCCTGTTCTTCGTTTTTATCTTTTAGTTGGGACTCATAGAATTGTGTTAAAGTTTTTAACTTTTGCTCCATTTCACTATTCTGGTTCTGAAGTTTTTGCATTAAGTCCTGCACCTGGATTTTGTGAGAATCTAACTCAATACAAGTATCTTTCTTTTGTGTTTCAACTTCAGTTACCTGCTTGGTAAGAATAATTCTTTCTGTTTCCAAATCCAACAGCTTCTGCTGTAACTGGGCCAACTGTTCCTCATATGCTTTGGCTTTCTCATCTGTGGTATTTTGATAGGATTGAACAAGATCCAGCTTAGCAGATGCCTGCTGGAGTTCCCCTTCAGACCTTTTAA
This sequence comes from Loris lydekkerianus, assembly GCA_963574355.1. Taxonomy (NCBI): domain Eukaryota; kingdom Metazoa; phylum Chordata; class Mammalia; order Primates; family Lorisidae; genus Loris; species Loris lydekkerianus. The sequence goes on along the minus strand of CAUYPK010016572.1, from coordinate 19,185 downwards.
TATCTGCCTCTAAATTTTCTATGTCAGCCTGATGCTGTTTCAAATGCTTGTCTTTTTCCTTCAAGAGAAGCTCAAGTTGATTAATCTGATCCTTTAATGTCTTCTCAGTTCTCTGGATAGATACCTCATGTTCTTTAATGATATTGTCAAGTTTCTGCTGGTGATGATTTTTCTGTTCATCCAGCTTGGCCTCTAATTCCTGTTTCATTTTATCTGCTTCATCCTTTAAAATAGAAAGTTCCTCTTCTAGCTGGTGACGGGCTTTTAATACTTCTGACAGTTCAGAAGATAATGATTCTAGTTCTGTTTGCTTCACATCAAGCTTTTCTAAAGTCTTTTCATTCATCTCTTCTATGTGGGCCTGGAAGAGAACCTCTTTGTCTTTCAACAGTGTTTCTTTTTCTTGCTCACACTTTTCTCTAAGTTTTTCCATTTCAGTCTGATGCTGTTGCTTTAAGACTTGGAGTTTCTCAGTGCAAAGGTCTTCCTGCTGATGCTGCAGGCTTTCCAATTCTTTCTTGTGTTTTTCAACCATGATTGTAATTTCTTTATTGTGCTTATTTTTTTCAGCTTCCAAATGAACAGCTAAATCTTTTGATTGATTTTTGCTTTCTTCTAAGCTTTTCTCCAAAGAACTTTCCAATTCAAGAATTCTCTGTTAATATAAATAGATGAATTTTCTGTTAATAAAAATAGATGTATTTTTATTAAAGTACATATTTAATTTACTAGCAGTGATATGCAGACATGATATCTATCACGTAACTAAAGATGAAAATTTAGATAAATAGCTTTATGTATTATTCCAAATACTAGAAAAAAACTGTGTTCAACTAGTAAGGTGATCACATAACAAAGCAAAGATCGTGCTTTTAACACAATTCCTGATTCCAGATTCTTTCTATTTATTTGAGTAACCTTTTCAACTACCTATATTTTCAAGAATATTCTAATTAGACATCAAAAAAGAAATAAATCATAAAACAGATAATACTTTAGGTAAGAAGATGGATTTTTTTTTTTTTAGGCCTACAATAGTATTTTATTACTTAAAAGAATGTATCTAGTTTTTCTATCCCTAAATTATTTAAAGGGTTACCTTTAAAAAGATGAAATCTATACAAATTTTACCAAAGATAACTATTATCTTAAATATAACCTTGGCTCAGCACCTGTAGCACAATAGATACAGCGCCACCCACATACACCAAGGGTGGCGGGTTCAAATCCAGCCCAGGCCAGCTAAACAACTGCAACAAAAAAATAGCTGGGCATTGTGGTGGGCGCCTATAGTCCCAGCTACTTGAGAAGCTGCGGCAAGAGAATCACTTAAGCTAACCAAGAGTTTGGGGTTGCTGTGAGCTGTGATGCCAAGGCATTCTACCAAGGGTGACATAATGAGACTCTATCTCAAAAAAAAAAAAGAAAAAAAGAAAAAGAAAAGAAAGAAAATATAACCTTGACTCTGAAAAAAAAAAAAAAGAAAGAAAGAAAAAGGGTTAAGAAAGGCAGAACCATAGAATGAATGTCAGAGCTGGAGAGATCCTAAGAAATTACTAAATCCAATCTCTTCATAGGACAAGTGAGAAAACTGTGGTACAATTAACTTACAAAGCTAACAAGTAGAAGAGTTAGTTCTCATAAGTGCCCACTCTACCATGTCATTACCTCTGTAAGTGTTGGCAATAAAAAAAAAAAAAAAAAACAACAGTTTAGAACTAATGGTAAAAAGTATGACTATTACACTGTCTAAATCAAAGCAAAAAGATTAAAAATGTCTAAATAACAGTAGTCCATTTTCAAACTAGGTCATACCTTTCAAATACTGCTAAGGGATAGGCCAGAGAACCTTAAAGATGTACACACTGAGACATATATACAAATATGTACATTATAAGACTATATTTAATAAGAAAAAAAATGCAGGAAAACTTTAAATGCAAAAGCACGGCACTGATGTAACTGAACTGTCATGTAAGCAGAGAATGGATTATGTTCAGTACATGGCATAAAATAAAGCTAGCCGAGCAGGAAGGTACCAGGGTAACTGCTGCCTACAAAATAAAGCCAATTCCTAGAGATCAAGGGTGAGCAAGCAATGGAGAGGGAATGCTATAGAACCCAAGCAAAGAAGCAGAGTGGCTGAAAGAAAGTAGCCAGCTAAAGACAGAACCAGGAGTATCATGTACCAAACACAGAGCCCACTATCTAAAAATGAAGGTTATGTATACCTAACTCTAGCCCAGTAAAACAAAATCTTCTTTGAAACTTTATACTGATTGGAGAGATAATAATAGTTTTCATATGCAAGTGATTCACAGAGTCAGGAACCTGAATATTATTTAAACTTACGGTTCTATAAGTCTCTGCTTCTTGCTGAAGGTCCCGAAATTTATTTTCACTCTCTGTAAGGATTGCCTTTTTCTGCAACTCTAACTCTTCCAGGGCCAAAGATTCTTGTTGTTCTTTTTCTTGGGTGAGCTTCAAATATTCTGACTGACTCTTTTCCTGTGCCAAAACCAATTAAAACCACCTTAAACCCACATAAATCTTCAGCATCCCCAAAGAATTTCCACATGAATCATTCATTTCATTCTATATGCTCCCACTCCTGTGAGGTAGACAGTACCATCATTTGTCTTCTCCCATGCTCTATTCTGCAAAAAAGATACTGTAGCTTTTCTGGTGGGATCTGCCCAGTTACTATGATATAAAAAAATTTGTTGTAGTAAGCCCCACTATGTCTATTATTTTCCCAGTAGTTAAAATGTTTTTCTAAACACTGCTGAATGTGAAAGATCACACAAGTGCCACTACCTCTTCTTTATACCTGAGTGTGGTATTTCAACTCTAGGTCTGGAGAGTAGATTTTAAGTTTATACAATTTGTGAGAAACATTTCATTGTAATAAAGGACCCCACATGGAAACCCAAACCAAGATCAGAAGATTACTTATGAACATATGGGTAAGATCAAGGAAATATCTATACAATAAAGCCTATATAACTCTTTGATATTTTGGCTCTACCACCCATCAATCCTGAAAAGCTTCTCTGAATGTCCTTAATCTATATCAATATTCATATTCAAAGCTTTTACTATTTTGAGAAGAAAAGCTCTGGAGAGTACTTTTAATAGTAAAGAACACACTAAAAGTTAATCTCTTAATTAAACTCCAATTAAGAAACGTACATTTATCTATACCTATTGCTTAGTTAAATAGCACTCTAGGAGGCCAAGGCAGGAGGATTCCTTGAGCTCAGGAGTCAGAGACCAGTCTAAGCAAGAACAAGATGCCATCACTACTAAAAACTAAAAAAATTCGCCAGGTAGTATGGTGGATGCCTGTAGTCCTGGCTACTTAGGACATTGTGGCAGGAAGATTGTTTGAACCCAGGAGTTTAAGATTGGAGTAAACTAGGCTGATGCCATGGTACTCTAGCCTAGGGCAACAGAATGAGATTCCATCTCAAAAAAATAAAAAATAACAAAAAAAGACAATATTAGTTTCCATAACATCAATTTTTAAATGTTATTTTAAGTATACCATATATTTCCAGTGCTTAAGCTGAAGATTTTGAGATCAGCTTGGGCAACATAGTGACTCTGTCTCTTACAAAATGAAATTTTAAAAATTAGCTGGACATGGCAGTGCATACCTATAGTCTCAGCTACTCAGGAGGCTGAGGAAAGAGGATAACTTGAGCCCAGGTGTCTGAGGCTACAGTGAACTATGATCATCCCACTGCACTCCAGCCTGGGTGACAGAAAGAGACTATCTCTAAAATAAATAAATACACTACACTGTTTAATGGTAACTGTATTTTAAATGCACCTCTATATGCCTATAAAAACAAAAGAGGAAATTTTAATAGTCCATTGAATCAAGAAAAGGGCAAGCATAGATGCATGTATGTGTATCTTGCTCTTTCTACTTGGAATATATCTGAAGATATTGGCTTCTAAAGCTCTATATTAAAATGGTCAATGTTTAAGGTTCAAAGCTAATTACTCCAGGATGAAGACCCATGGTACGTCTTTATGTCAGGCATTCTTAGTGCTATGCCCAGTTTCATTATATCCCACTTTGCTCCTTCATTTCCATGCCACTAATTTTAAAGTATGCCATTATAGTTTAGCTCCTCTTATAAACTGCCTTAATTCTTTCTGGACCACAAAAAATACCAGTATGTACCGATATATTTGTAAATTTCATGACCACAGACAGACAATTATACCGTAAATCCATATGCCTGTTTGCTCCACAGAGCAGATTAGAGAATTTACTAACTCAGTTTAAGAATCACTGCTGCTGCTGGAAATTGAGAGCCCCAGATATAACCAAGAGTTAAAAAAAAGTATGAAAACAAGAAAAATAAAACGTAAAATACTAGTTTTCATCCTTTCACACTGAAAGCATTTTTAAATTATATATATTATCTTGTGAATAATAACCTCATAAAAGTAAACTACAAAAGTAAACTACAATTTTGACACTAACACTTTTTATGGTAACTTATATAAAAAGCTTTCACAATTGAAGAAAAATAGTTTTTCTTTTAAACTTTCAAATTGTGCTATTTCAACAAATCTTCCAGCAAAAACTTGAATCTGATTATTGTTCTTACTAGTTCTGTCAGTTTTTTAAAAAATAAACATTATGTGTGGCCAGGAACGGTGGCTTATGCCTGTAACCCTAGTACTCTGGAAGGCCAAGGCGGGTGCATTGCTTGAGCTCATGCATTCGAGACCAGCCTGAGCAAAAGCAAGACCTCCTCTCTACTAAAAATAGAAGAACTGAGGCAAGATCACTTAAGCCCGAGTTGGAGGTTGCTGTGAGCTATGACACTATGGCACTCTACCCAGGGTAACAGCTTGAGACTTTCTCAAGAAAGAAAAGAAAAGAAAATTATATGGATTGAAAATTAGTACTGAAATTATTCTACTTAAAATGAAAACTTATGTGGTCATTTTCATTTTTTTCTTCTTCAAAATGCAAATTAGCCAAAATTTTTTGAGCACTAAGCTCTGTTATAGTCAGTCTGGTAAATTTTTAGATATTCTTCCAGTTATGCAGTCACTGCTTTAATTAATTTGTCTTCTTTTCTTTTCTCTAATTATAGCCTACTACCAGGATAGGAGGGATGAATAAACAAAGTGATTGATGAAGCTTATCAGATCAATAAATTTAGTTTTCACACAATATCAAACTAACAAGCTCTGACAGCTTTTCTTGCCTACTTTTTTTTTTTTTCTTGCCTACTTTCTTTCTTTTTTCTTTTTTGAGATACAAACTCCCTTCTGGCGCCTTGGGTACAGTGCTGTCGCATCACAGTTCACAGCAACCTCAAATGCCTGGGCTAAAGTGATTCTCTTGCCTCAGCCTCCCAAGTAGCTGGGACTCTAGACACCCACCATAACAACCAGATAGTTTTTCTATTTTTAGCAGAGATGGCGTCTCACTGCTGCTCAGGCTGGTCTTATACTCCTGAGCTCAAGCAATCCATCTGGTTGGGCCTCCCAGAGTTCTAGAATTACAGATGCAAAACACCAAGCCTGGCCTCCTGCCTACATTCTATCCTCTCTGCATACCCAAAGGTCAAGGCTGCCAGAAGTCTGATCTTAAGCTGGGAAGCAGAGGTCAAAGGATAACAACTTTATAACTCTGCAAAGTTTATCCCTAGCAGAAACAAAACAGGTACTTACAAGAGCTATTTTCAATTGCTCCTGAAATTCCCTCTCTTGGGTCTGATACTTCTTGGTCAGTTCCTGCTCTTTGCTGGCCAGCTCCTCTTCATGAAACTTCTGTAGTTTAGCAATTTGTTCTTCTGAGGATTTCTGAAAATCAGCCAGACAGATAAAGTGAAATCATTCAGAACAAAATATCTAACTATGCAACTAAATACTACTTTATTAGAGTTTATTCAAGCTAATAACTCTTTTTTCTTAGATAGCATCTTACTCTGTTGTCTGGGCTAGAGTGCATCATCATAGCTCACTGCAGCCTCCAGCTCCTGGCCCCATGTAATCCTGCTTCCTGCCTCAGCCTTCTGAGTTACTAGGACTACAGATGCGCAGCATGACACTCAGCTAATTTTTTAAAATTTTTGTAGCAATAGAGTCTCATTATTGCCTACAATGGTCTCTATCTTCTAAGCTCAAGCAATCCTCCCACCTTGGCCTCCTAAAGTGCAAGGATTACAAGAAGTATGAGCCATAGCACTCAGATGTTAATAACTTATTAACAGGAAAAATCAGAACACAATTTCCTACATAGATTGAAAGTTACCAAAACTATAACAGTTAAAAGAAAAGCTAGTAACACTTTTCTCTTAGTTTAAGACCAGAAGTATTGCTACTGCAGTAGAGTCCACTGAGGCTGAAGTTCCATTTCCATATCTTGTAGGGAAGTTCTCTCTAGTCAAGATAGGGAAGCACACAGGGAGAATAAGGATGCTCTCAGAAAGGGTTCAAGTTGCCCTAGCTGCACCAATCTAATCATACCCAGCCGCACCAATCTAATCATACCTAGCCGCACCAATCTAATCATACCTAGCCTTACTTGGAAAGGCATATACTATTTATTAAGAGTATGTATTGGCCCTGTTTTTTTTTAGGATGAGAAACTTAGTCTTATAAGAATGTCAACTCTCCCTAATAAATCAAACTAACAGAATGGACAAAAAAAAAGGTGGGGGGGGGGCAACAATACCCAATACTCTTCCAAAAAGTAAGAATAAGGGGAGGCTACCAACTAGGACACATTATAAAATTAGAGTAAATACAATAGTGTAATAACAACATATGGTTAGACAACACAAGAGGATAGCACAGAGAATCCATTAAAAATTACCCATATTTAACACTTTGATAATTTAGTATGTAATAAAAATGATATAGTATGTCAGAGGGGAAATTACTAAATTAATGATTTGGAGACTATTTGGTAGTCATGTGGAAAAATTTTAAGTTGGATCTCTACCTCACTTTCTGTACCAAATAAATATGTTAGATCAAAGATGCAGCAGCCATTAAAAAAAAAAAAAAACCATGAAAATGACAGAAGAAAAGTTTTTGGGGTTTTTTTTCCTAATGAGCTCAGAATTGAGTATATATTTTAAGCAGAACAAAAATTCAGATAGCTCTTAAGGAAAAGGCTAATAAACTCAACTATCAGGAAATAAAAATTTCTGTCTGACCAAAAAAATAAAAAAAAGTCAGAAACCAAAATCATATCATAAAGTCCACCAACAAATAACAAACTGAGACAACTGTTTAAATAAAAGCACTTTACAGCCAATGAGCTCATTATCACTGTGAGTAAAGAGCCTCTACAAATCAATAAAAGACTAACAGCCTAACAGAAAAATTAGTTAAGGATTTGGTTGGGCAATTCAAAGAGAAAAACTACAAATTCCTTTTAAATATATAAAAAATATGTGTATCATACTGGTAAGAATTATGTACATCAGAACTACAATGATTTTTTTCTTTTTTTACTTATAAGCTTGGAAAGATAAAACAGATAACACCATCTTTGTAAGTACAGAAAACATAGTCTAATATATTGCTGTGGGAATATAAATTATTCTCTATAAAACCTGTAGCAACCAGGTAAGAATTAAAAATACATATAACCTTCCCTTAGCAGTATTCCACTGCTAGGAACCTATCCTAATTGTGTGTGTGTATATATATATTCACACACACAATATAGGGATATTCACAATTTGCAATACTCACAGTGAAAACTATCTGAATATTAATATCTACCAGTAGGAGACTAATTAAATTATGAGACATTCATACAATGAAACCCTGAGTAGTCTTTAAAATAAATAAAGCATTATAATAATTATTCATTATCAATAGATAATCTCTCACATGGATTAAGTGGAAAAGCAAAATATAGAACATCCAAAATATGTTATCTTTTGTGTTGAAAAAGGTAAAGAGGAAATTCTAAAACAGAAAAGAAAATTACATGCAGAGACTATCTCTAGGAAGTATATTCAAAAAAAGAAAATATATTTCTTAGGAAAAATTAAGAGGCTAAAATGGAGAGGAATCTGTTCACTGTATACTTCGTAACTTTTTCTTTTTTTTTTCTTTTAAACAATCTCTAGCTCCTGAATAACTTACTCCCACAAACACACACTAGGTACCTTCCTGGCCACAAGTTCTGTGAAAGAGATGCTACTGAAGCACCTAAGCAACCTACTTTCAAGGAGCCTAAACTCCGGATATACTTAAGACACATCTCAGAGTATCGTGTGGCCCCACTGGAAAAAGAGCAAAGCTGTAAAGCTTCCAAAGAATGATCTAAGTGTTAAATTCATTTCTCTAGCAAAGTGCTTTTCTACTATATCCTAAACATAAAATGGTCATGATCTAAAATACAAATTAACTCTTATTTGCCGAAGATTTTAGGAAAGTAGACTTAAGTTTCAAAACTGCTATAGGTCATTTCAATCCAGAATTGTTCTTACTTTCATTATATCAACAACCTCTTGTTTCACTCGACTTAATTCCTGTTGAAGACTGATGCGTTCCTCCTCATTTGTTTTTTCCATAGCTTTTATCTGTTCATCCATTTCTGCTTTCATTTTTCTCCGTGCTTCTTCTGTTTTTTGGGCTGTACTCAAGGCTTTTTCAAGTTCCTCAAAAGCTATAATGAAAACAGTAGAAAACAAGTATCTCAAGAAATATTACCAATGAGCTAAAATATTCTACTTTTAATTTGTGTAAACTAAAAGTAGCAGCAGCAGAACAAGTTAAAAGACTCATCATTGTTCTAAGCCAAGAAGTATTTTTACTTATTTAACAAAGCTATGGGAAATGTTCAGTCACTAAAACCAATTTATTGTTGAGCTCTGGATTAGGATACTAAGACTGTTCATATGAACCTAAACTCAGAAGTTCTTAAAAAAAAAAAAAAAACATTAAATTGCTATAAGTTCTCCACTCTCCTACCAATGCCTTACGGATAGCAAATTCAAAGAAATGAAGACATGTCCCTCTTCTGTACTGTAAAATTCCAATTGTTTTTGTGTTTGTTACATACATCTTATCTATCATCAATAATGATATAATACTATTGTATATTCAACTAGGACAGTGGTTCTCAATCTTCCTAATGCCGCGAACCTTTAATACAGTTAAAAGGGATCATGACCCACAGGTTGAGAACCACTGAACTAGGACATTTTTAAAAAGGTAATTTGGCAAATCTTATTTTTAAAAACCTTCTCAACCATTAATATAAGAGTATTTCTTTTTTTAAGCATTTGCTGGCTGAGCCGTGTATTTAAACAACATATTTTGAATGAAACCTACTACTTGTTGACGTTTCAAACCAGGGATATTTTCAATTGAAAGAAATCTTTACCTGATTCAACAATATATAGAAAGGTATTATAAGCAGAAACTTCTTGGATGAAATAAGTAAGAATTCGAGCCCTGCAAAAATAATCATCTTGGCTAGAGCTGTAATGTCAAAAGAGGCTAAATAGTTTACTCATCAAAAGAGTCAAAATCAGATAGATGGTGCAACAGCTGGGTAACTGAGCACCAAAAACACTCAAATATGTGTGTGTTTATGTATGTTTATGTATATAAACAGTCCACAACTTAAAATCTTTAGACAGATTTTTCAACTTTATGATGATGCAAAAGCAATATACATTCAGTACAGTCTTCAACTTACAATGGGGCTGACATCTGGATAAACCCATTGCAAGGTGAAAATATCATTACGATATTTTCAATTTACAATGGAGTTATCCAGATATAACCCCACTGTAAGTCAAGGAACATCTGTATACCCATGTACATACGTTTGTATATATGTATATACATATACACACATATACATTTTAGCATAATGATAAACTGAAAATCCTACTGCTACTGCTATCCTAGATTATTTCCTTTTGTCTTCACAGAATAGAAATCCCCAGACTTCCCTTTACCATAGAGATAAGACTATAAACAAAATTTGGTTTTCAAGGTGGTTTTAAATCCTATCAAAAAACGTATGTCCCAGGAGACAGTTAACTGACAGTATTTTCACTTCCAAGGTATAAGAAATACAGGTTTTCAACCTATAGCACATCAGGAGAAAAGCCTTATATTAACCACATCTTGGCTTTAACACAGTGGTTTAGGGACAGGAATTGTATACCTGAAGATAAACATCTATTCTAAAGCATTTTCTTAATGACAAATTGCATTAGGTACAGAAAAAAGCAAGAGAAGGCTGAATCTGGTAACAAGTGAGAAACACAACTTACTTTGCTCAACAGTTTAAAAGATAACTTCTCTGACAATCTTTGATATAAAAAACGTATCAGGCGGCATCTGTGGCTCAGTGAGTAGGGCAACAGCCCCATATATGGAGGGTAGCGGGTTCAAACCTGGCCCCGGCCAAATTGCAACAACAACAACAAAAAATAGCTGGACATTGTGGTAGGCACCTGTAGTCCCAGCTACTCGGGAGGCTGAGGCAAGAGAATTGCCTAAGCCCAAGAGCTGGAGGTTGCTGTGAGCTATGATGCCACGGCACTGTACAGAGGGTGATATAAAGTGAGACTTTGTCTCTACAAAAAAAAAAAAAAAAATCTATCCAACTTGTTCACTGTATGTGTCCAAAGTATAAAACTGATGCTCAAACACAGTCTAAACTTAAGAGGAATGTAACTTACCTGAAATTCTTTCTAAAGATTCCTATTCTAGGCCGGTTGCAGTGGCTCACGGCTATAATCTTAGCACTCAGGGAGGCTGAGGTGAGTAGATCACCTGAACTCAGGAGTTCAAGACCAGCCTGAGCAAGAGTGAGACTCCAATCTCTACTAAAAATAGAAAAACTAGCCAGGAGTTGTGGCAGGCACCTATGGGAGGCTGAGACAAAAGGATCACTTGAGCCCAAGAGTTTGAGGTTGCTGTGGATTGTGATACCATGACACTCTATCCCCCCCCCCCCAAAAGATTCCTATTCTAACTTTACTGGTGTTTGTCTGCAAACACCAAGATAATAATCCTTAGATATAAATACATTGGAAAACATTATATAAAGGAAAATGTTTTCTTTGTTTTATTTAGATATTCTTTTACAGTAAGTTCTAGTGTCAAGCATACAGAAATAATGAACTCTTAACTACAAACAAGAAATTCATTTTTTCACTTGAAAATCAGTCAAGTAAGTAATTATGGGAAAGAAATTCTGGGACAAAGTGCTTACTGCTTAGTTTATGTTGAAAGTTTAAATCTGGTAAAGAAAAAAATGAAAACATGAATGACAATATATTTTAATGCTTGGATATCATCAATACTTTTTCATTATTACTATTTGGCATGTAAAATTATTTAGCATTTTTAGCAACTACTTAAGAAATATCTTAAGTCAGGCTCTGGAGAAACTTAAGATAGTTTTGATACTCTTATATCAAAAAAGCTTATAAATAAAAAACATTTTATCAATTAAGCAAAACAAAACTTTACGTAAGTATCAAGTGAATTTTGTTTTCATTTTTAAAATTCTAGAATCCAGCACAGTATAAAAATAAATGTAATGCTTTCATCTTTTTAAACAATGAAAAATCTATGCCAGAAGTTCCTATTTAAATATAATTTTCTACTAATTAAGTTTTCTAACCACACTCAGTAAACTTGAGGATAGTCTCCTATATATATTCTAATTTTAGTGTTTAACCTATTAAAATAGTTTCTCTAAGCCACCTTATTACCCACAATATAATGATTAAAGCAGGATGGATTTGGTTCCATAATTCTTTTCACCTAATTTTAATCTTCTCTCCTACTTTCCACCACCTATCAAAGAACCAAATAAATTCACACTTACAAAGAAACCTTTGAAATCTTTTAATTCAACATCCCCATTCAAATGTAGTAGCTGAGGAATCCAGATTTTCTCTCAGGTAATAAATCAACTTGAATATATAGGCTTCATGGTAGAACTTTAAAACTGAATTTAAGAAATGATTCTAAGTGGCACAGCCTATAATACCAGCACTCTCTCAGGAGGGAAAATCACCTGGGGCCAGGAGTTCGAGACTCCTATCTCTATAAAAAACAAAAATTAAAATAAACAACCCTTCCCTTGTAATATTTTTAAAAACTAAGAATACTGACATTGACTGAGCTCAGTTAAGTGATGTTTCTAACAGATTCTAAATCAGAATTTCTAAACCAATCAATTACTAATGACTTCTAAATCGCAACAAAAGGCAATACATTACACTTCTGGCAGACACAAAAACTCACTGCTTTTCACTTCCATCCTGCTTTAGGAAGTATTAAGTACCCAAAAAGAAAAAATAAAAAAGGCATTAAAACACATTATACATATCTACATACAGAAAAATTTTCTAGCCCTTTATGGAAATGAAGCTACTCCTCATAGGAAATCTGCCTCCAACATTGAGTCTCTTTCCAATGTTTAAAGATATACTGAGAGTTTACTTACTCCCCCAGAAACATCTCACCTCTGACTTCGTAACCAGTAGATATAATAAATTGGTGTCCACAGTTTATAATATTCTAAAAGTATATCCCTACTCTTTCCAAAGTGAAACCAGGATTTTAATGTAAGTATTAAGTAAGTATTTTTGGAATGTCTAAATAATTTATATATCAATTAACAACAAAAGATAAGTGAGTGGGGAGAAATAAAGCGTGCATCAGCCATAGCTGACAAGTCTTCTGCCAACATGCAAGAGTACCCGAGAAAACCACAGTTACAGCACACACCAACAGGAAGGCTAAGCATGAACTGTTGCTAAATGTTGCAAGAACACAGTGTGTTCTTCCAAAACAAAATTCAATGTATCTCAGGCAATTCTTATTTTAAAAAAATAACAATAATAAAAGCACTTTGAAAATACTTCTAGGAAGAAATTCAATGAACCTTAAGTACTACACATAATACTCTGTCAGTTAAGATACAGATAAATAACTCAATCATTCATTCATTCATCAAATACTTTTTCACTGTTTACCTTCTGTTAAGCATATGCTAGGTACTGAGTGACTAAGAAAATACTATATTTTACAAAAAGAAAGCTGTAGTAGGGGGAAGAGAACAAAAAACTAATCCTTAGATAAAGCTAGGAAAAATATGACACTGTTTTTGCTTCTCCATCACCTTTCCTCACGTCATTCTGACCATCCCAATCAATCCCTATAACAACTGCCAGAATTTTGAGGTTCCACATAGCATTACTATTTTGTTGCACTATTTCACAGAACACTTTACAATAAGGTTAACAAGACCCACTTGTACTCCCACTGCAGAAGTCTAGAAAGGCTTCCAACCTTTAAATTAACTATGATCCGAAGAAGCTAAGTAATGACATCAAGAATGAATAAATAAGTCATTGCCTGTCTTTATCCCCAGCAAAAGAAAGCTGCTAAAATGAATATGGCATTAAGCTTTAAAAAAAAAAAAAAAAGGTAGTATTACAAAATGAATAAAATGCAAATTAACAGAAAAAAGCAAAAAAAATAATTTGTTTATTAGAATTCCCACCCAATCATCAAGCCTCTTTTGTGAATAAAATCAAACACCTAGAAAAGCAGTTCTCAATGTACAGAATAAAGATCTTGAGGTGCTGAGACCCTTTCAGAGATTTGTGAGGTCCCTCCCTCCTCCAAATACATGTCTCTTTGACAGCAGATTTTCTTCATATATTTCAATAAAAATCATAACAGACTGAATGCAGAAAAAATAGGCATAAATATCCAACTGCATTCTATTAAGCCAAACTATGTAATATGCAAAAATGTAAATCAAGGCCATTCTTCAACTAAATTTTATTTTGGAAAATATAGGTATAGTTCATAACATTAGTTATGCTAACAGGCTAATTTTATAATTTATTATTTATAATTATTATTATAAGTGAATTAAATAAGTATTTTTTAAATTTTTATTTTTAATTACTAATATAATAAATATTAATACATATAACCCACATAAACAAAACTTATTTAGAATCCAAATAAGTTTTGTTGTTGTTGTTGTTGCAGTTTTTGGCCGGGGCTGGGCTCGAACATGCCACTCTCAGCATATGGGGTCAGCACCCTACTCCTTGAGCCACAGACGCTGCCCCAGAACCCCAATAAATTTAAAGAATACAAAGAGGTCCCTGAGATCAAAAAGTTTGAAAACTACTGTTCTAGAGCTTACATAAATGAAAATAAAATACTTCCACCTAGTGGCATATACTAAATAATAAAATGCTTATGTCGAAATTGAGGCCTACAGAAATTTAATATGAACTTTACAATGGATATCTAATTTTTAAGCCAATCTCCAAAATACATAACAAGATTAATTCTATAAATTGACTATGCTTTAACCTTAAAAAAAACTATAGATCTATCCCAATTTTCATGTGCTCTTTACACACAAATTCACCTGTCAAAACACCTTGAAAACATCAGGAATTTTAAAAACATCAGGCAATCTTGAAAAAAGTTATTAAGCTAAAGCTGAGTAAACTTAATTAAGTTGGAAATATGATCCCGCACCAAGGATCTATTGGGCTGGTGCTTTCTAGTGGCTGGTGCTTTCCAATAATAGTGACATTGCTGGGAACATAAATAAATGCATTTTTAAATTCATTTAAAATAAATTTTTCCATCATATACTCATTTAGTGCCCACAGATGGACATATCACTTATCTAACATAGCATACTTAAAATCTACTTAATTCACACTTTTTTTTTTTTTTTTTTTTGCCTGAGAAACATGGAATTTTTTCTGTAAAGCTCATTCTAAGTACCCATGATAAGAAAAAAAAAATAGCCCTTACCCCAGTCCTGTTCATACAAGGCTTGGGAAAGGCACCATGATTCACTTATTGGCATTTGTGGATGCACAAAAATAAGATGTTTTGTGAGACTTAAGACTCCAAGAAAACTTTATTACATAAATTATCAGCAACTAACAAAGCATTTAAATATACATGTGATTTTGGTTTGTTATGTAAAAATGCATAAGTCTTACATATTTTTTAAATACATAAACTCTATTTTAAAGGGTCCTTCGAACATCAAATAAACATGTCCTACTCAATGTCTCTGTCATATCAAGCCTACACTATGTAATATACAAATGAATAAAAAACTTATTTCCTGTGTAAACACAACATGACAATAAAAAAGCAAATAATGTTATGGGTTAATCCAAGTTTTTAAATGCAGCCAATCATATAAAACACACAACTTTAGCAAAGACAGGGTACATGAAAGGGGAAAAGGGTTTACAAAAGTTAGTGTATTCTGAAAACATTCCCAATCCAAGAAAATATTTTATTCACTTTGCATAACTGTAGGTAAGAACATTTTAATGGGGGGGAAGGGGAATTAACATTTTGGAATCAGTTCTTTTTTATAATGGCTAATATTTATTTATTATTATTATTATTTTTAAATCGGGGCCCTACTCTTGCTTAGGCTGGTCTTTCAATGGCTAAACTCAAGCAATCTACCCACCTTGGCCTCCCACTGTGCTATGATTACTAGCATGAGCCACTGCGCCCAGCCTGGCTAATATATATTTAAATCACTTAAAGATAAGAAAAAAGACTAAAAGTTTATGAGTAAGAATTTATTCTTAGAAAAAATTCAAAAATATGGAATAAGCTATATCACAAAACTGTTATAATATTATTCATACTTGATCTTAGCCAAGAAGCTATAATTATTATTCATAACAGCAAAAATACAAAATATATAAAAATAGCAAAAAAAAACAAAAAATAATGTAAATGTTGATCAATAAAGAAATAGTTACCAAGTTGGCCAGACATGGTGTCTCACCCCTGTAATCCTAGCCCTCTGGAAGGCCAAGGGGGATCACTGGAGCTCAGGAGTTCAAGACCAGCCTGAGCAAGAGCAAGACTTTGTCTGTACTAAAAACTAGAAAAATTACCCAGGCTTTGCGGTGAGTGCCTGTAATTTCAGCTCCTTGGGATGAGGCAGGAGGATCACCTGAACCCAGGAGTTTGAGATTGCTGTGGGTTAGGCTGATAGACAGCACTCTAACCTGAGCAACAGAATAATGTACATACACTTTGACACAGCCATTAAAACGTTAGCGGTTAGTACTTAGTACTTTAGCAATAGGTCAAAATATTGAGATAGTGTTAAATGGGGGGAAAGAACAATATAAAAATTATATGTAAAGTATTATTACAATAATATAAAAATAAGGATTAGAAAAAAGGCTAAACGGAAGTATACGGAAACAAAAGTGATGTGATTTCTCTACTTTCCAACATTTTGGTAGTATACTTCATTAATAATTAGCTGGCTACTCCTACCTCCTACTCTGGTTAACATACGCACACAACGCATACTCGCCAAGTACTACTGTAAACTTTACTAGCATGAATATTCTACATTGGTGCTGCACTGAACATATAATTTTATAGACAATTAGAAATATTACCTTGCACTTAAAATGCAGCATTGTGCATTTAATCTGGCTATTCCAGTTTAAAATCTAGTTCCTGGAAAATATGACCATCTGTTCTTAAGTAACACTTAGGAATATTACCAACAGTTGTAGAAAAGAGCTTGTAACAAATATACTCACTGTTGATTTTCTTTGTCCACTAAAATAAATAATTTTAGCAAAACAAGAATGCTATACTATCATGCTTTTAAAAATATGTCTAACATTTCCACTAGAAACTATTTAAGTACTACAAATGGATATACCATCTTAAAGTTGGTACATTACCACATTCACCATCTCAATATTTTGGAACAGAATTACTGTCTTTAACATCAAAGACATTTGTATTTTTTCTGTCCTCCAACATATGGGAGGCATAACAGTTTGTCTAGAAAAAATATTAGTAGTGCAATAGATTGTTTTCCAAGAAAAATAGTAAAGAATGTTCTAGAATGGATTTAGATATCCAGAATAAGCAGGCCAAAGGAATTAGTTATTTGTCTACTAAAATCCCCATGTCAAGAATTACTAACAACATCAGAGTTAAACTTTTTACAGTTGAAAACACATTAGGAGAGTATATTTTCTCTGAGAACAGTTTTATGCAGACATGTTTACTTCTAAAATCCTAACAGCAAGCTATAATAATGTTAATGTTGCCTTTACAAGGCCAGATCTCCTGTGCTTAGCCTTTAAATTTTAAATCTACGAAAGAGAAAGAAAAATATTTAACAGAGCAACTGAATTATCCAGCAGCCAGATGATGTTTACAGACTATTTATGAAAACCCTGTTTTCTTTACATTGATCTTTTCTTATGTTTTAGTATGTAACTAGAATTTTCCAAGTGGCATAGGAACTTTATATTTGAACTAAGAACCATTTTCTATTTGAACAGTTCTGTTGAGACTCAGCTACAGCCATCAAATGAAATGCAGCTAGTGTACGAAACTAGTTTTCATTACATAATTAAAAGGCAACATCTTCAATGTGGAACTCATTTGTTACAACTTTCTATCAGAGCCTCAATAACTATAAGTGCAAATGTAATTTTTTTAAAGTATCTATAAAAGCACTCATAATTGTTTTAGCTAAAGTCTTTCCAAGCTGAATTTATCTATTAAATAATTTAAATTTTAATTCTCTCTTTTAGTATTTATTAATTTTTAATATTTTGACAATGTTAATATATTAACCGAAAAGTTGCTCAACCTTTTTTTTTTTTTGTAGAGACAGAGTCTCACTTTATTGCCCTCAGTAGAGTGCCGTGGCGTCACACAGCTCACAGCAACCTCCAACTCCTGGGCTTGGGCAATTCTCTTGCCTCGGCCTCCCAAGTAGCTGGGACCACAGGCGCATGCCAAATGCCCAGCTATTTTTTGTTGCAGTTTGGCCCAGGCTGGGTTTTAACCCGCCACCCTCGGTATATGGGGGCAGCGTCCTACCCACTGAACCACAGGCACCACCCAGTTTCTCAACTTTTAGGCTAAATATATTTACAAAGACATAGTTTTATGAAAATTACATGTAAAGACAAAATATATCTATGTTTTACAGAAGTGAAGGAAGGAAAGCTGATTTAACTGGAATAGTTATGTGAAAAGATTTCATCCTGCAGTGAATTAGCTGTATATTCTGCCTATCTTTTCATCATTTACTCTTGTCAACTTGGTATTTATTCATCAGTTTATACTTCCTCACAAAGTATACTCCAATTTTAAAAGGAAATGTAATCCCTTCACCAATACTTTCTCTTTATTGGCTACGACAATCAACAAAAAGCAGTCTGAAAAATGAAAGGGCCTCATATGAGAAGCTAAGACTATGAATTAGGTTTTCTGTTCACTGAAAGCAATCCGGTTCAACAACATCTCATAATTTATTTCTCACTGCCAAACTCAAGAACTCTATGATTAAGAGTACATACTTTGGAGTAACAATGCCTGGATTAAAATCCAACCTACTTACTTTACTCTCTGTGCATAAACATAGGCAAGTTACTTAACTTCTATATTCTTACCCTTTCTTACTTGTAAAATGGTAGTGACAGTACTCTTTCACAGAACTATGAGGATAAAATGTAAGTAAATACAAGTTAAGCACTTACATAAGAGCCTTGCTAAAATAACCTCGTGTTAGCTACCAGTAGCATTAATAGTAGTAACAGCAGCAACAGCAGTAGTAGAGACAGCAACAGCGAAGCTTAAGTGTCAGTAGTAATAGCTGCTGCTACTATTACCATTACTATCACTACTACTATTAATTCTATAAAACTTAGTCTTTTGGAAAAAGCAGCCTCTCTTTAAGATTTAACCACAAGGTTCAAACCTAGGCTAGTGATGTTCCAGTTTATTTCTAAATTCTTACGAGTCAATTTCATTTGGAAAGCTCATGACTGGTTCAGATTCAAAGTAACTAAACAAACTCATTATCTCGCTCCAATCCTCAACTTCCCCATTCAGATTTCCTATTCTAACTCCACACTACTATATATTCAATCTCCTTAGCTCAAAACGTTGGCATCATCTTAAATTCCTACTTTCTTTCTTTTTTTTTTTTTTTTATTATTATTTATTAAATCATAGCTGTGTACATTGATATGATCATGGGGCATCATATACTAGCTTCATAAACCATTTGACACATTTTCATCCCAATATTCAACATAGCCTTCCTGGCATTTTCCCAGTCACCGTGGCATG
>CAUYPK010016570.1:0-21734 GCA_963574355.1 Loris lydekkerianus | reverse complement strand
GTTATATTATGTGTTTAATATATTATTGTTAACATTATATGCTTTTGTGTGAGTGTTTGTCTGTTTTGGCAGGTCACTGCATGGTGTGGCTCTCTGACTCTCACAGTTTAAAATTTTGGCTCTTTGTGTTCGCCACCCCTGATCTTGGGCTTATTGAACTCAAAACTTTGGAAAGGAAAACAGTTTGATGTGCCATGTAAATCATGATATTTAAGACACTATTTTTAAAATATGAAGATGCAAGTGATATTAAAAGTCAATTTTGACTTTCTATAAAATTATCACTAAAAAAACATAGCTGGCAATAATAGTAAATTATCAATTAGTAATACACACATAGTAATTAAACAATTAATAACAACATAATATTCTACGTTTACTGTATATTGTATTTCTTTTAAAATGGATTGGCTTCTTAAAACTCTGTAGTGCCAACATTTTTTTTCAACCTGAACTGTTTGACCAAAGTTATCTGGAATTAATATTATGTTCTGTTTTCTTCTAACATTAGTAAAATAATTTTTCACATTCTTAACCTTTTGAATTTAATTTTTCAATTATAAAATATCAAACTATGTTCAAAAACAGATGTATAAATTTTTATCCTTTGGCACAGCCTGGGAGAAACCCACAAGTTAGAACCGCAGCAGGTGGCATGAAGTGGGAAGTTCTGTGGTTACAAATGTTCATGTGAGGCTAAAAATAAAGAACAGGTTGTGCCCTGAGGCAGTCCTGCTTAGACTAGCCGTGGTGTATTTGGGTTAAGATTCTGTACATCAAATCAACAGAATTAGTTCTAGCTAAGTCATTGATTTTACTAATGACTGTTTGGTTCGAAGAGATCGGACCAGATTTTTAGTTTTTCAAAATGCCATCACAGGCCTGTGAGATATTGGTGTCTTCAGAACTTCACCACCTCTGTCACAGGTTGTAATCCAGGTTTTCTTGCTGGATGCATGCAAATCCAAATGCCATTTTTGAGCTTCTCAGAGTGAAACACTCTGTACTACTCTTCACATTTCTCTTGGCAGTAGTGTAAACATTGTAACTTTGAAGCTTGCCAGAAACACTGTAAGATTTAAATCCTAATCTAAACCCAAGATTCATACTTATTGGAAATCTTTCCATGAGGCAGGCAAGGATGATCAAGAGTTCCATCTTAACCCTATACACACGCGTATACATGCACACACTCACACACGCGTGTTGATTGTGATGTGAGAAGCACCAATATGGTTTTCATAATAACTGCAAGATATTCAGGGTTTCATTTTCATGACTTGGTTTAAAGCAGTAGGAAGCGTGGCTATGCCATTACTTTGATTTGGCTGTTGAGGTCCATCAGAGGCCATGGTAGTGCTAGAAAAAAATAATAAATATTTTTTGTTATTTAGCCATGAGCTATATCCAGGTGAATTTGAATTTGATGGTGGATGAAATTGCCTTAGTTTTTACCTAACTTAATTCAAGGGACAACTTGGGATGGCGTCCAGATTCTAAAAGTATCTTTCCCATTCTGGTGGAAAGTTTAAACAGTTGTTTGGGTCACAACATAGGAGATGTGAAGAGGCTTAGATTTCAGGAATATGTGTTAGGATGAACTTACAATTGCCAGAATACCTCCAATAATCACTATTTAGTGATTTCATCAAGATCATCACAAGTCTTTCTCCCAATATGTTCACTATTTCCATCTGCATAATGAAAGGCTATGGTACATTAGCTAGAGAATAACATTCAAGGTTTCAAAGATACCTGAAAGTCATTTTAAAAGAATAGTTGCACCTGCTCAAGGTTATTTGTGAAGCTGGTGGCAATAGGAGACTATATCTTCTCTTGGCATTCCTGTGACTTTAAAATGCACAATAATTGACTGGCAGTTGGAAAAACAATATTTATTTATTATTTATTCTTATTTAAGGCTTGTTAGAGGTTATGTTTAGACTGGCAGTTCAGTATGAACATTTTTTTTTCCCATTTGGTGTTTTCAGTAAGAATCATTGTCAGTTTGCAACATGGTGTTTGGTACAGTGGTTGCTACTGCCACTGGGTTTGAATTTCCTATGAGAGTATACAGAAAATCCCCTAACTTCTAATTGTTCAGTCTTGGGCATTGATGGCATGAATTCTTACTCAAATTTCTGCTGTCTTTTGAGCATAGGGGTCTCTTTCCTTCAAGCACTTTTTCAGGGGCTCTTTCACATAGTATTCTTGTTCACACAGATGCACCCCTTTTTTTTTTTTTGTTACTTTTTGTGAGACAGTCTCACTATGTTGCCCTTGGTAGAGTGCTGTTCACAGTTCACAGCAACCCCGAACTCCTCAAACTCTTGGGCTTAAGTGATTCTCTTGCCTCAGCCTCCTGAGCAGCTGGGACTACAGGAGCCCACCACAACGCCCAGCTATTTTTTGGTTGCCGTTGTCATTGATGTCTAGCAGGCCCAGGCTGGGCTCAAACTTGCCACCTACAGTGTATGTGGCCAGCACCCTACTCAGTGAGCTGCGAGTGCTTACCCCCAGATGCATCCTTTGACATTATCTTCTAAATTACAAAAGGTTTGACATAATAAACAAGTGCTATTTTAAAGCACTAAATTTGTAGTTAATTGTTATATAGCAAAGAAAAATGAATCCAACTATGCTGTGGTAATTTGTCCTATTCTTAACCTCTCAAAACTAAACTAGATGGGATCTGTACAAAGATACAGAATAGGAGATGAAAAAGGAGTTTAGCTAACATATAATAACTAATAATCAAGCTGAAGGTGAATATATTTTAAAAACTTCATTCAGAAATATCTGCATTTGTTGCCACAAAATACTGCTAAACCTTACTAGACTGATTGAATGACCTCATAAAGTATGTTCTTATGAAACTCACTAATAAAACTATACTTAGGAGCATCATTCTTTTTTTGGTGGTATTTTCTGTACTTATTTAGATATCCTGTTCTTTTTCTGTAATCATATGTATTTTTCATTTAAAAATATTAAGAGGGTACAAGTGTTTTTTTTTTTTTTTTTAACATGAGTTTCTTATGTAATGCTTAAGTCAGGGCTTTTGGTGTGCCTATCACCAGAATAGTGTTCATTGTACCCAACAGGTAACTTTCTATCCCACATCCATCCTCTCGCTATCCCCTTCTTGGTTTCTCGAATCTTTTTATATTGCATTGTCCACATGTGCACCCATCTGTTAGCTCCCACTTATTAGTGAGAACATATGGTATTTGATTTTTCATTCCTGAGATACTTCATTTAGGAAAATGGTCTCCAGTTCCATACACATTGTTGCAAGTGATTCTTTCATTTCTTTTTATGGCTGAGTAGTACTCCATGTACATTTTAGGTACACACACACACACACACACACACACACGGATACACTTTTTCTTTATCTACTCACAAATTGAAAGGCACTTTGGTTGATCCCACAACTTTGGATTTGTGAATAGTGCTGCAATAAACATTTGACTTTGATAGAATGACTTATTGATAGAATTACTTCCTTTCCTTTGGGTAGATACCCAGTAGTGGGATTGCTAGATTGAAAGGTAGCTTTACATTTATTTCTTTGAGGAATGTCCATACTGTTTTACATAATGATTGTACTAATTTGGAGTCCCACCAACAGTATACAAATGTTCCTTTCTCTCTGCATACATGCTAGCATCTATTATTCCTTGTCTTTTAAGTAATGATCATTATGATCATTATTATAGGGGTAAAGTAGTATCTCATTGTAGTTTTAATTTGCATATCTCTAATGATTAGTGATGCTAAGTATTTTTTCATGTTTCTTGGCCATTTGTCTATCCTCTTTTAAAAAGCTTCTGTTCTTATCTTTTGTATACTTTTTGATGGGATTGTTTGTTTTTTTTTGCTGATTTATTTGAGTTCTTTTTAGATTCTGGTTTTCAGTACATTGTTGGATGCATAGTTTGTGAATATTTTCTCCCATCTGTGAGTTGCCTGTTGACTATGTGCTTTGTTGTGAAAAAGCTTTTTAATTTAATTAAATACAATTTATTTATTTTTAGTGTTGCTATATTTGCTTTTGGGATCTTAGTCATAAATTCTTTGCCTATGCTGATGTGTAAAAGAATTTTAGGTACATTTTCTTCTAGAATTGTTATGATTTCATACCTTACATTAAAGTCTTAATATAGAATTATTTTTTAATATGGGGTGAGAGATAGGGATTCTCTTCCATCCTTTTGCATGTACCTATCCAATTTTCCAAACACTACTTATTGAATAGGGCTTCCTTTCCCCAGTGTATGTTGTTGTCTGCTTTATCAAAGATCAGTTGGTGTTAGATTGATAGTTTTATTTCTGGGTTTTCTATTCTTTCATTGATCTATTTGTTTCCTTGTACAACAGTACCATGCTGTTTGGATACTATAGCCTTGCAGTATAGTTTGAAGTCTGGTAATGTGATGCCTCCAGATTTGTTCTTTTTTCTTAAGATTGCTTTGGCTATTTGGGCCTGTTTCTGGCTGCAAACAAAAAGTGTCAAATTATTTTTTCTATATTTGTAACATATGGTGTTGGTATTTTGAAGGGGATTGCATTTATGCTGTAAATAACTTTGGGTACTGTGGACATTTTAACCATATTGATTCTACCAATCCACAAGCATGGTATGTTTTTCCATTTGTTTGTATCCTCTTTGATTTCTTTCCTTGAATTTCATAGTTATTGTAGAGGTCTTTCACATCCTTGGATAAGTACATTCCTAGGCATTTTATTTTCTTTGTAGCTATTATAAATAGTATTGAGTTCTGGGTTTGACTCTCATTAGACTATTATTAGTATATAGAAAGGCTACTGTTTTATGTGCCTTGATTTTATAACCTGAGACTTAGTTAAATTTATTTATCAATTCCAGGAGTCTTTTGGTGGAGTCTTTAGGTTTTTCTAGATATAATATCACATAATCAGCAAATAGAGATAGTCTGACCTCCTCTTTCCTCATTTGGATGCTCTTTTTTTTCTTTGCTTTTCTAATAGAGGAGAATTATTCTCTTGAATTTAGAAATAACTTGCTTTTAATAAATCTTTAAATGCCTTGATTGTCAGAGTCTTGAGTTTGTAAATCATAGGATATTTTCTCATTTAGAGTTAAATTTATGGGTTTTGGGATGTTTTGTTAACATTCATTAAGATATTAAAAATCATTCTTCTAAAATAAGCATCAATATCTCTTAAATCTATTAGTCATGGTTCATAAGAGATACAAAATGTAAGTAGGTAAAGATTTAATTATGAGAGAGGATAAAACAAACAGGCGTAAGAAAGACTAAAAACGGGGCCCTCATCCCATCTACTTTTTATGTCAATCCAGACACAAGAATGTGAAGACCTCAAATGAGAGGCACTGGTACTGAATAATAAATATTAGGCATATTTTTCACAGTAAATGTACTTACTTAGATTATGTGATGGTTAATTTTAGGTGTCAACCTGACTGGAGTAAGGCAACGGAGGTCATCGAGTCACATAATTATGGAAGCTGACAACTCCCATGATGGATAACTGTCAAGCTGGACACCCTGCAAAGGCAGTAGCTTGTCTCAGTCTAAGTCTGAAAGCCTTAGAACCAAGGCAGCTGATATTGTAAAACTCTCAGACTGAGGCTGAATGCCCAAGAATCCAGAGAACCATTGGTGCAAGTCCTGGAGTCTAACGGCCAAAGGGACTGGAGTCCTAGTATTCAAGGGTGGGAGATGAGTGTCCCAGCTCCAGGAGAAAAAGAGAGAGTGCACTTTTCTTCTGCCTTTTGTCCTATCCAGGCCTCCAGCCAATTTGATGGTGACTTCCCACAGGAAGTAGATTTTCCCTACTCTATCCACTGACTCACAAGTCAATATCCTTTATCAGCTCTCTCTATAATTTTTAAGCCAGTCAAGTTGTCACCTAAAATTAGCCATCACATAAAGTAAATAAGTACATTTCATGAAAACTATGCACTAAGTGATGTAGAGGCCATTGGAATCCAATAAGTGGGGAGGATAGGATGGAGAGATGAGTATAAACTTATTGGGTACACGTAACTCTATTCTGGTGATGAACACACTAAAAGTATTATACAGGGTAACAACGTAAGCAAAATAGTTGTGTCCCATTAAAATTTGAAATTAAAACAATAGATAAAAATAATGACATAAAAAAGAGAAAATAAAAATTACAATATCTGCTTTGTAAGATTGATGGAAAAATAAATACATACATATCATATGTAACATATAAATAAAACACTGTATATATCTATATACACTAAGTATTATTAAATCAATAAGCAAAAATCTCACAACACAGCTATAAAATAACTAGCCAGGAAATACATGAAAACATGCTCATGTGCTATAAGATGAAAATTAAAACAATAAAAGGCTTTTTATTTGTTTGTTAGCCTGTTATTTTGTCTACTGTTAAACCAGCTCATACTCTCCAGAGTTGGCCAAAGCTAAAGGAAACAGATCCTTTCTTGTGCTATTCACAGAAGTGTGAAAAGATAAAGCTTCTAGGGAGAGCAGTCTGGCAATATCTATCCAAATGATAAATATTCATGTCCTCCAACCCAGTAGTTGTACATCTAAGTATTTCCTCCTAGAGAAGTGCTCAATTGTGCAAAAAAGGCATATGTGAGAATGCTCATAGCAGTATTCTTTTTAAAGTAAATTATTGAAAAATACCGAAATACCCATTGACAGGGAATAGTCAAATAAATTATGGTTTGCCTATACCAGTGCTTCTCAACCTTCCTAATGCCATGAACCTTTAATACAGTCCAAAGGGGTCGTGACCCACAGGTTGAGTACTGCTGGCCTCTACTGTGGCTTACTTTGTCGTATTATGAAACGTCTAGGGTAGCGCTCCTTCTCTCTCAGCACAGTGGATGCCTGGCAGTGTGAAGGGAGTGTGCTGCCCTGAGCTCTGCACCACCAAGAGGAAGGCTGCAGTAACAGAGTGGAGTGATGTAGAGAACACCAATGTGGTCACCTGTTAGAGTCTGCACCCCACTGTCAAGAAGCTGCTGATGGTCTGGGGTTAGGGTTATGATCAGGATTACCTGAAGTATTGAATTTGAAATATCCTAAAAATCTCTCACTTATAAACTCAGAAGTATTATGACTTTGATTCTATTCTATCATAGTAAGACTTTACTCAGTCTAATCTTCTGACATTCTTTGAAATGAAGCAGTCTATGATTTTAGCTGAAGAAATGAATGGCATGGAGTAATGTAACATCTGGTTCTTTTTGCATAGCCCAAAGGGGCCCTGTGCTGCTCCACCAGGGAGGAAACTTCCAGAAATGCTGGTTTACTGCAGTGACTTAGCTGTGAAAACCTTTGGATCCTTCTCTGCTTTATCCTGGGGTCACTTTTAGGTTCGTTTACCTCAGGAAAATGCCTAAAACAATCATGTTAAGTCCCAGCACCTGTCTATTGCGTCAAGCAGCCTTACATAATTGCAACCAATGAGTTCACAGTTAGCATGAAATTGGAAGCACAGGACCTCAGGAACAGCACATCCATCTGTATTGCCACAATAGTTGAACTGGCACGTGTCTTCCTCCACCTGTGCTTCGGTAGCAGCAATAAGAAGAATGGTGACTGTTTGATGCAGTTTAAATCCAGCCTGTTAGGATCTATGAGAAGAAAGGTTTAGGTTGCAGTCCCTTCTGGATCCACATATTAAAGAAACTACATTTCACTATGCCAACTCACGACCCAAGTTTCCTGCCAAAATAGAACCTCTTGTTTATGCTGGTCTAGGAAAATGTGAGACATTTTAAAGTGATCAGGAAATAGCAGTCAGCATGCATAAAAAAGCTTATATATGAAGAGACATGGAAGATGAGAATAAAACCATTTCAATTACTGAAAATTCTACTGCCAAAACCAATGACTCATCAGAGGAAACCTATTGCACAACAGCTCATCCAGAGTTAAACATGAAATGGAGAACAGATATGAGAATAAATTTGAAAGGCTAGCCTACATGGGAAATACTGATCATCAGCATGGACCCTGATAGCACTGCAACAGATACATAGAAAACATACTAATTGTTCAAGAAACTGCACCTACAACAGGCACCACGTGCACGTCATTTCACAGGAAAATCTACCAAACCTTAAGGGCTTACAACTCGACCAGTCTCAATGCTGCTGGAGTTGTAAGTCAGTGATACCCAGCAGAATTGTCTGTGTGTGGAAATAGGTCCTATCTGTGCTGCGGTATGACTGCCATCAGCCACATATGGCCGTTGAGCAAGCACTTGAAATGTGACTACTGTGACTGAGGAACTGGATTTTTAAAATAAGAAAGACTGAGCAGCTCAATTTTTCACAGATGACAGGAAAGAACATGAAAGTGGTAAATGGAGGTGACAGTGCCAAAGAAAAGTAGAATAGTTCAATTACAGAAATTCGAAAACCTTTTTTAAAGAGGAGTGGTACAGAAGAATGAGCTGAAACAGGCAGGTAGGATCAAGGAGGATGGAAACATACTTCATCTCAGGCCAGTTTGACATGAGGGTCTAGAAACAAAAGAGCCTCCACTGGAAATGGCTGGAAGAGAAGCAGCGTCCTTGGCGAGGGCTGGGGGACTGGGGGAGATTATGGAAGAAAATGGATTATCCATAGAGAAAGCTGAAGAAGAGACTAAGTGGGTTTTTTGATCTTTTATACAAGTTCCGAGGAGCATACAATAGGAGTCTACATGAGAGAGATCAGAAATGGCAGTGTCCGGAGATGGGGATGGATTAGAGTTCCAGGGTTGAGGATTGACCTGGAATTGACGTATGGGAGATGAAGAGGGATGGAGACGGGGAGGGCGCCATACTTTACTGGAGGGCACCTTATGTGGGGTCTTCTGCTTTTGGAGTCCCACTTCAGTTGAAGGACAGTGTTACTCCTAGCAGATGAACCTCTGCATGAGGGGAATCACTTCTACACCCAGCAGAGGAATGTTGACCCTACTTGATGGTCAGTTTCTGTGATACACAGTGCTATCTCTTGACAGCCCCTAGAGCACTGTTAGTACATTACGTGTTTAAGGAATGGAAGGGTAGGGAAGTAAATGCTAATATTTAAGCTTTTAGGTTTCATTTTATGTTTAAAACCTAAATGGTTAGGTTTATCTAAAGACAATTCAGATCATTGTCAGAATTCACCAACAAGGTTAAACTCCAGTTTCTTTTCTCACAGAACCTTTAAAAAGAATGGAGAAAGCTCAAACTGGAAACTGAGATGTTTATGTCTCATAACCTTTTGACAAAAATTCCAAACACTTTCCCTGAAAATATATCAACAGAAATAACTTGTTCTAACATGTAGGTGTTTTTTTTTTTTTTGTTTGTTTGTTTGTTTTTCAGGAGTACTTTCCTGAAACAGCCCTTACAAGAATTAGAACCTTTAGTTAACCTCTGCCGATTATTTCCTATTACTAATAGTCACCATTTTGGATTTTCAGGTATGAATATAAGCAAGAGTGAAATAACAAAAGAAACTTCACTGAAGCCTTCTCGGAGATCCCTGCCTTGCCTCACGCAGAGCTGCACTTACTCAAAGAGCCTGAGTCAGTCTACCTCACTCTTCCAGTCACTGGAGAGTGACTCTCAGGCTCCCACTTCCATGACCCTAATCTCAGCTGACAAAACAGAGCAAGGTGGGCAGCAATTTCTATTTTCTTGCTCAATTTATATGTATGAAGAGTAAGCATTTTCAAAACACCCTTTCTTCTAGACTGTTGTCATTTGGCGAGTATTTATAGAGCTCTCCAGGAAGGAGGCTGGCAAAGGAAGGGGACCAGTCCCTGGTGCCAGTCAGAGGAAAGGCTGTTTGTTGGTCAGATGTATTTCATTCCTTCCTCATGGTAAAGGTGACCAATCCATGGAGTCTGGCTCTAATGCTGGCTGTTAGCAATGGAAGATAGACCCAGCTACTTGACTACATGAATCACTGGTGCATGTGCCACTATTTGCATCCCCTTTGTTGATGAGTATCATTTCTGGTGAGAATTTCTAACTAGTTTTTTTGGGGGTTTTTTGACACAGAATCTCACTAAGTTACACTCAGTAAAGTGCTGTGCCATCATTGCTCACAGCAACCTCAAACTCTTGGGCTCAAGTGATCCTCTTGGTTCAACCTCTTAAGCGGCTGGGAGTAGGCCCTAACCACAATGCCTGGCTTTTTTTTTTTTTTTTTTAGAGACAGAGTCTCACTTTGTCACCCTTGGTAGAGTGCTGTGGTGTCACAGCTCACAGCAACCTCTAACTCCTGGGCTTAGATGATTCTCTTGTCTCAGCCTCCCAAGTAGCTGGGACTACAGGCACCCAATGCCTGGCTATTTTTAGAGACAGGGTCTTGCTCTTGCTCAGGCTGGTCTCAAACTCTTAAGCTCACGCAATCTACCTGCTTTGGCCTCCCAGAGTGCTGGGATTATAGGTGTGAGCCACTGCGCTTGGCCTAACTTGTATTTAAGTAGAAAAAGTCATCAATAATAAACTTAGTTTATAAAACAACAACAACAAAAAGCAAAAAAACAAAAACAAAGATTTTAACTATTGCCAATAAAGTAGTAAAGATTTGGTTGCATAAAGATATGGTTGAACCAAGTGTTGGCAACCAAATGTTTATATGCAGAAGATGAAATTTAGGTACACATCAGCTAGATGTCATGTTAAAAAAACTCTGTGGCTACTTTTAGACACTCTTCTGCATGTATCTGCCCATCTAAGACACATTAGTCTGCCTTAGGCAATCTGTTTTTAAGACAGTCAGGAGTCAAAATACAACCGTGGCCTCTGTAATATAGTGAGTGGTATTTTTTAATCCTTCTTTAGCTTGTTTCTTAGGAGGAGAATGTATTATTTCCACAATTCTTTAGGGTTCCTTCTTTTTCTGGATAACTTGAAAATACCAAAATACTCTTTTTGTTACTATGGAACAATCATACATATTATAAGAAGCCTAATATAAATGTTTATTTCCCTTATTGAAAGAGATTCTAAATAACTAATTTCAACTCATTAACCTAAAAACTGTCTTCATGTTTGGTCATTATTTGGGCATCCAACACCATGGTTATTTTTCTGTTGATTTTATTTCCTGCTCTACAAATTTTTTTTTTTTTTTTTTTTTTTTTTTAGTTAACGCTGAGGAGAATAAAAAGGACTCCATGCTCAAATGTTCCTTTGCGGACATCAGTGATTTTTGCTTAGGTAAGTTGATTTATAATATTTCTGTTCACCATTTGCATTCTTCTGAGTTAAATTGTGTTCTTCAAACCCAAAAACAAAAAAAATAAAAAAAAAATAAATGAAAAATTTTGTTTTGTCATTTTTTTTTTTTTTTTTTTTTTTTTTAATATATACCTCATCTCGTTTACTTAGTGTTAAGGCATTTATACTCTATACTAGTAGATCCGACATGTACCCTTGCATTATGCACCATTAGTGTGATCCCACCATTCAACCTCCCTTGATATGACCTCCCCCCTCCCTTTCCATCACCTCCTCCTCCCTCTTTCATCTTGGGCCATAGTTGTGATCTGTTCTTCATATGAAAGTGTGAGTGATTTGATTATAAATTGGTTTCATAATAGTACTGAGTACATGGGATATTTTTTCTTCTATTCTTGAGATACTTTACTAAGAAGGATATGTTCCAGCTCCATCCATGTAAACATGAAAGAGGTAAAGTCTCCATATTTTTTAAGGCTGCATAATATTCCATGGTGTACATATACCACAATTTATTAATCCATTCATGGGTCGATGGGCACTTGGGCTTCTTCCATGACTTGGCAATTATGAATTGAGCTGTAATGAACAATCTGATGCGAATATATTTGTTAAAAAGAGATTTTTGGTCTTTTGGACATACACCTAGTAGAGGCATTGCAGGATCAAATGGCAGGTTTATTTTTAGATCCCTGAGTATTCTTCGTATTTCTTTCCAAAAGGGACATATTAGCTTGCACTCGCACCAACAGTGCAGAAGTAGTCTTTAACTTGATGGGTGAGTATAATCTTTTGAGGTTAAAAAATGATTAAGGTATTTATTGTATAGTTTGAAATTCATATAACATAAGAGATTTTATAATGAACAAAAATCCCCTAACCAAAAAAGCAAATAGCAATTTTTACTATCAGTCTTCCTGAAACTTTCTTTCAATTATCTATGAATAAGTACATTTATAATACTACTATTTCAGGATTTATCAAATTTTGGCATTTAGGATTTGGAATGTTAGTGACACTAAAAAATTCTATCCTAAATTTAAATAAATTTACTCAATTTTATCTTTTGCCTTTTGATGTTATCACATAAAATTTTCTGTAATTGAGCAAGATTTACATTCAGATTTGTAGCTTGTGGTCCTTGTGCATAAACATACTTTTGAACTTGGGACTTCTCATTTCATAAAATAAATAGAAACAAACTAAGGCCAGGATTAATGAAAAAGTGATACTAATCTCCCCCAAAATTTATTCTACAGCCTCAGAGTAAATTTATTTATAACCTACAGAACTGTGCTCTGGGTTTTTAGTAGGGAATGTGTTGCCTAAATCATGGTTTCCCAACTCTGGCTACACATTCAGGTAACCTTCAGTCTTTTAAAACTCTCCAGATCTCAGTTCCAGAGAATAAGTTCGGGAAGTCAGGGAGGTGAAATTGGCATCCACACTGTTAAGAATTGTCCCGGTAAATATTAAGTGTGGCCAGGGTTAAGAATTTCTGGCCTAAAACCTGTATCTTGGTTTCCCTATATGAGCATTGTTAAGTTACTTTCCATAATTTTTAAAATCATGAGCTGTTTTATTTATAACAGCATTTTAAACGACTGCAAGTTAGTCATGTTTCTTACAGTACTCTTTTTTTTTTTTTTTTTAATGTGCACGGCATGGAAACAGTGTTGGCTTATTAACTTTCCTAATTAAAGAAAGATAGCCAGAAGCAGGTTCAAATTGTATACAACATCGAAAAGAACATTTCATCAGAACAAATATACTCAAAGTACAAAAGTCTTTCCTATAGTAATTAATTCTGAAGGTGATGACGAAAGGTTAAATATCACTTATCCACAAATTTTAAGGACCAGGTGTGCTTCAGACGTCAATGTTTTTGTATTTGGGAATATTTTTAATTAATATTGATTGAGCATCCCAATCAGTATAAAATGTGAAAATCTGAAACCATGCTCCAAAGAGCATTTTCTTTGAGCTTCATCTCAGTGCTCAAGAAGTTTAGATTTGGGAGCATTCTGGATTTGGGGTTTGAGATTTGAGATGTTTAACCTGTCTGATCATTTTCTGGTAAGTAAACAAAAACCAAATCTGACGTCTTCCTTGTTCCTAGTATCTGTGAAGTTGATAAAGTTTGCACAGCAGCCCTTCACTAACCTTTCTCCCAAATTAGTACCAGTTAATAGTTCAACATTGGAAGAGTTACTCTAGTCATGCAAACCTTATAATCCCCAGGTGTCTTATTTTGGACAACTTACCATCCCAATGACTAAGAATGATTCCCCTCAAAGCCTAGTTCAGTTGGATTCTCTGACTCCACTGTTCTTTCTTCATTATCTTGGTGTGGCTCTATCATTTCATTTACCTGACTTGTATTCATATTGCTCCAGGAATTGTACTTCACACTCAAAATTTTAGCACCTTCTTAGCATCAGTTTATCATTCTTTCAAGCTGGACAAACAACACTGCTTCTGAAGAGGTTAAAACATACAGAAATGATGGAGCATTTGCCTTTATCGTGCAAGGGAGGGAGAAATCTCCAGCAGACTGTGTGTCACTGAGCATCTACCTGTGTGTAACACTTGGCTGGGAAATACTCTTTTGGAGCCAGCTGCGTATCTGTAATATAGAGGTTTCCTTTGAAAAGAGATCAAACAACATGATGTCAAGCATACTAAAAGTAAAATTAAATAAAATATGAATAAACACCTTAAGAATGCAGGTTCTCTTTTAAGCACAAAGAAATTGCATTATTTAATTTTGCTTTGGCATGCAGAATACCAAGTTTGTTTGAATATTGCATGAGAAATCCCAAGTACAAATAGGTTTTGATACCCGATCAATGCATGCAATTAGTGACTCTTATTTTTTATAGTCAACTATTTTGAGGTTTCCCATAAGAATACTAATGCTGGGCGGAATTAACTGCATGTGGTCAGTGTTTCACTGAGGATAATTTTTATTCTTCCAAATGAGAGCTATGTAGGAGAGAATACGCATATTCTTGGTTCTGTTGATTCAACCTGTAAGGTTGCCTAACAGGATGTGTATGTATCATGGGTGAAATGCTGTTTTCCCTCCTAGACATTGGGCAAATCTCTGTTCTTGTATCTACTAGCTATGTGACTGTGGCATATTACTTAACCTGTCTGCGCCTCCTTGTTGTAAATTGGGATCAGCAGTTCATACTTGAGGATTGTTTTGACTTAAATGAAGGGGCATCGCTGTATCACAGCTCCTAATGCATCACGGGGTTTCAGCAAATACTTGCTCGTTGCTTTATTCAGTCCCTCATTAAACTTATCTTTCACATCAAATTCTGCTGGGCCAAAAGATATCTACATTAAACAACTGTTTCTTTTGTCATCAAAATGTGATTCTCCTGCCAAAATAGACAAAGAGTAATTAACTGAACTCTTTCTTACTATACAGCACTTCACCAGTCTTATTTCACTTAATTCTCATAACAACACTTTGGGTTAAGTACTGTTATCAGCCCGCTTTTTTTTATAGATGAGGAAACTTATGTACCAAGAGGTAAAATAACTTGCCAGTGTCACAGAGCTAGCCATTGGAAACTGAGATTTCAACCTAGAAGGTCTTAATCCTTACCATTCTCTCTTAATTACCACAATAGGCTCAGAGGCTGTTAGCATGAAAGTGGCTGGGGATTTCTATCTAACACTAGTTCTGCAAGATATTACTAAGTTTCAAGCAGAGAGCAAAAGTTAAGGAGTAAAGTTGCATGGTAAAATATATTTGATAAATGATAGGTAAAAAAGCTAATCAAGTTGGGAAGCTTTCAATATTTGGTTGTTTGGTTTTCTTCCATTTTTTCCCAATTAACATCTCACAACTTTTAATGCTACTTTTAAAAGAGTTGCTCACAAAGCCAGGACACCCCTTCATCTTCACACCCACAAATATATCTTCACACCCCTTCATCTTCACACCCACATACACATATACACCTGTACACTCTCTGACACACAAAATTATTCTAGAACATACTGATTGATGTAACACTGAATTTTACATTCCAGTGTGGCAATAATATTATCTATTTTCCCTGGAAGCCCCACTACCATTCTCTACACTTTTTTCCTACTCAGTATGCTAGAAAATGATGACAAGGAATCAGAAATCCACATTAACAAGAAACTGAGGCTTCACTCTGCCCATACTCATTACTTCTGTAAAATCACATAACTCAGAAATGAAATAGGTGGGAGTGATGGATATAGTGGCTCTTACCTTTAGTCCCCTTTACTCAGGAGGCTGAGGTGGAAGGAGCACTTGAATCCAGGGAGATCCTGGAAAGAAAGAAAAAAAGAGAAAAGTGGGTGGGGGAGAAAAAGAGAGAAAGAAAAAAACAAACTGAAATGTATGGGGCTCATTTAGACCAGCTTACTTTGAGTACAGCCAACCGAAACATGTATCTACTTAATCTTGTTATGAAGTCAACATTTGTAATTAAATGACTCCCCCAAGACATGATTCGTATTAGAGTTTTAAAGCATTTGTTTGCTTTTTACAAGTTTAGTAGTCTAACTTGGTGTAGTATTCATTGGTCTTATTTATTAAAACAGTTATAGTCAAACAAGTATGTGATGATTTTGCTTTAATTCTGTAACAATAGGCATTTTTCACTAATCTCCATTATTTTTTCCAATAGTGTTTCATATTAACTTAGAATAAGAAAGAATTTTCTACTGTGACTGTCCCCATCCTACGTAAAGATTATAGAAATAAGGGGATTGTACTTGAAAAGCACAGAATTTTTAAGTTATCACAACCTCATCATCCCTGTAAATCCTTTAAATTGTTGAAGGACTTTACCTAACAAATGCAATCAGTATAACCTGGTTTCTTGCACCCTCAATGAATCCCTAACAATAATTTTTTTAAAAAATCCTTTAAATTGTTTGTTGAACACATTCAATAAATCCCCTTCACTCAATCTTCAAATCATGTTCAGAATCTGATCGCTGCCCGGTGTGGGCTACTCTGCCGCCATCTCTTGATAGACGGATCAGTAACCACCTATCTGCTGTTTCTGCTCACACTCTTGCCTCCTTATAGTCTGTTTCTCCACACAACAATTACAGGAGGCTTTCATAAAAGGAAAATTCAATCTCATTGCTTCTCTGCTTGATTTCCTCCAAAGTTCTCCATTACATTTAAAGTCTAAATTTACTGTGGTGTTTGGAGACATTACAGAACCTGGGTCTGGCCTCTGGGACATTTGCTAAAGCTTCTTTTCACTTATGATGCTGCAAACGACTCAACCTTCCTTGTTCCCTGTTTGTAATAAGCAAATTCTTATCCTAGGATCCTACACTGAAATAAATAAGATTCATATTAGTTTAATTTTCTGTTTCTTCATCTTGATTCATTTTTCTTTATGATACTCATTATTACCTGAAGTTATTTACCTAAGTTTCCTACCCTCCCTTTATAGTTTCAAAGGACAGAGACTTTATAAATCTTCTTGATACCTGTAGTCCCAAAAGGGAGAATAGTACCTGATGTATATACACATGTATGTGCGCAAAGAATAATTTTAGGGTTGGGATAGGACAGATGAGGGTATGAAAGAGAGAACTTGAGAACACACACACGCACCCATACATCTTTGGGGACTGCCACAGAATCCTCTTTCCTTTGCTCTCTCTGGCATTTATCACAGTGAATTTCCTCACCTGTTAAAAATCAGTGTTTTATTCATTTTCTCCCTGGGGAGCTCATCTAACTATGATCCTCTTTTTCATTTAAATTGTGTTGCCATAACTTTATGGAGAGCATTTAAAAGCCTAGGAGTCATCACTCCTCTGAAGTAGTAGAATGACCTTTCCAACATTACTCGTATGTGAAGTCCTGCCTAATCCTCAGATACTTTGAAGCTGATTTCTGTCTGTTACTATCCTTTGGGTCTGACTCTCTTCACACTAAGTTCAGTAAATGATGGTAATTGGTATTTATATGCATTCTACTCATATTGCTTAGTTGTATTATCTACTGAATGGTACGTACGTGGAGAAATGATGATTGGATCAACGTATGGAAGAGGGCTGGCACAGCGCAAAGCAGCTGATCTGCAGAATTTGTTTTGCTATGGGTTCACTAAGCAGAGCTCCATCAGTCCCCTCAGTGTGACTGGCTAGTGGTGGCATTTTAGAATGGTAGGATTAGGGAGAGGAAGTAGCATAGCACGCAAACCAAAGTTTGCAAGTTCATTATCACTGTGTTCTAAGTACTGAGAAAACTGTATATGGACCATATATGAATTTATTCTTCACGGGAAACATTTACAGGATACTAATTTTAAAAGTCATGGCATTGGTTAGCAGTCAGGAAGTCTAGTTGCAGGTACTAACCCTGTCACTTATTCCCTGGGTACATGCCATCCATACCTCACTTTTCGTTTGTGAAATAGAGATGTACATATTAATATTTGATTTCTTCTTACATTATAATAGAGATTAAGAGGAATCATAGTAAGAGCTTTTGTAGATAACAAGCAAGAGAATTTGTCAGAGATAACACATAATAAAATTATAAAATATGAAAATAACTTTAGGCCATTATCAATTTAATCTACAGCCTTAACTATTCTGGTAATCGTATTAGCAATCTGTTACTAGTTGCACACTTGCAAATACGTGGAGGCCAACTAATAAACTAATCACATATTTAAAATTCTTCAAGAGTTACCTCATTTGTTCACAGAAGGTTTTGAAGTTATAATACAATGTAACAGAGTAATAAAATAAAATGGCATTGTAATAAAAAAAAAGTATTATCGAGCTGGAATAATGTGGCTGTTAAAATGCACTCCCAGAGATAGCTGCAAGGTTTATATTGTGATCAGAGTAGTCTGCTGTGTTAATTGTTCCTTTCAATTTTATTCTGATGCTGGTTTATAAACAAAATTTAAAATACCAAATACTTTCTCACTTGATTCAACACCAGTTTTTGGGGAATCTCCATACTGCCTTCCATAGAGGCTGTAGTCTGAAGTCGTACGAACAGTCTTTAAGTGTTTCTTTCTCTCCTCCACCCCAACATCTATTGTTTTGGAACTTTATGATTTGAGTCATTCTCTCTGTGCTTAGATGTTACCTTGGTGTGGTTTTGATTTGCATTTCTCTGATAATTAGAGACAATAAATGAGTATTTTTTATGTGCTTGTTGCCATTAGTCTATCTTCATGAGAAAAGTTCCTGTTCATGTGCCTTGCCCAATTTTTAATGGGGTTGTTTGAGTTTTTCTTACTGATTTGTTTGAGTTCTTTGTATGTTCTGGTTATCAGCCCTATGTCAGATGGGTAACGTGCAAATATATTTTCCTCCTCCTATTCTGTACGTTGTCCTTTTGTTTTGTTGATTAGTGTCCTTTGCTGTGCAAAACCTTGAATTTGACCAGGTCCCATGTGTATATTTTTGTTGTTATTGTGACTGACAGTGGGGTCTTCTTCATAAATTCTTTTCCTAGGTCAATAAGTTTAAAAGATATTCTAGCATAAAGACATTTGCACTTGAATGTTTATAGCAGTACATTTCACAATTGGAAAGGTATGGAAATAACCCAAGTGCAAAACAACCCAACCACAAAAAAGATGGACATTATGTAACTTTTGCAATAACCTGGATGGAATTGGAGGTCATTTTCCTAATGGAAGTATCACAAGAATGAAAAAACAAACATCACATGTATTCAGTACTAAACTGAAACTAGTAGATTAACACCTACATGCTTGCATGAGAGAAAAACTCATTGAAATCAAAGGGGTGGAAGGGGTAAACTCCACCCAACCAGTATGTTGTATGGGTATATGCACACTTGCTGGGTGTTAGGCACATACCTACAGATCAGACTTTAACTTTACAAATGCAAACCATGGAATCTAACTCTTTGTACCCCCACATTAATCTGAAATATAAATAAATAGATAGAAAGAATGTTTTCATCATAAATTATATAGTGGATGATTAGAATAAAGATTTGTAGATTACATTTTAAATTTCTCATTCATTTATGCAAGGTAATTACATTGTTTCCTATCTACTTAGTCTTTAAAATGGAGCAAAGGACTTTCTTGGTGGCTCCAAATTACATATTTTTTTGTAGATTTCTAAAGACTAAAATTGAAAGCAAACCAAAGGAAGGAAACATATATTTATTCAGTAGGTTGTGTCTTTAAGTCACTTTGTATAGATTATTCCACTTAATCCTTGGAACTACTCCGTTTGATTTCATTATCCAAAATTGGGTGCAGTGGCTCATTCCTGTAATCTGAGTAGTTTGAGAGGCTGAAGTTGGAGAATCTCTTAAGACCAGGAGTTCCCCACAGGTCTGGGTAACAATAGTAAGATGATCTGCCTCTACAAACAATAAAAAATAAATAAATTAGCTGGAAGTAGTCCTGTGTACCTGTGGTCACAGATACTCAGGATATTGAGGCAGGGGGATCACTTGAGTTTAAGACTCCAAGGCTGCAATTGAACTATGATCATGCCACTACACTCTAGCCTGCGTGGCAGAGTGAGACCTTGTTTCTAAAAAACAAAGAAGAGAAAAAGAAACAATTATATTTGACACTCTTCCATTAGCTCTTAAATGACAAAATGACAAAACCAGGGTTTTAACTTGCGTTGTTGAAACCAGTATTGGTTCTCTTCCCACTGCATCAGCCTTCCCGCTTCAACACGTGAAATGATTTTCTGGAGCTTTGAGAATCCCATGTTTTATATGTCTTTCTGGGCAGCATCTGTGGCTCAAGGGGTAGGGCATCAGCTCCATATACCGGGGTAATGGGTTCAAGCCCAGCCCTGGCCAAAACTGGAAAAAAAAAAAAAATTCTATATATCTTTCTATTATTATTCTATTGGAGAAAAGCAACAGTTCTTTTTGTGATAATCAAAATTATACCATTTTTCTTTCTGTGATTGTCTATTACCTAAAGCTGTTTTTTTGTGGTTTTGAAAGTCTGTTTTTTCTTAATTTTTCATCTCTCTAGATTTGAATACACATCTATCATAAGAAGCATCATCAAATTAATGCAAACTTTTAAGAAATATAGTTGTTACCATCTTATAATAGTTAAGTACATGGACTGTTTACCTTGAATTCAGAAATGCTAAAATGTGAAAGAAAAGGCATCTTAAAGAGGAAATATGATACATATTTGGTATATAATTTAGTGTTATTACCTAAACAATTCTTTTTATTTAAAATTTAATTGATGCCCTGGGCATACGTGAATTGTCTCATCACCAGAAGGGATGGATTTCAGACAAATAAGGATCTTTTTCCTCACTCACAACCAAAACATATTGGTAGGTTTCATTTGTATTTTAAAAGGTCCTGCCAATCTAAGAACAATTAACTTCTTTAATCAAAATGCAACATGATCTCTGTTCTTGGCTCTCAGATGTTGATTGGCACTAATACCAACTCTGAATAGTTTTTAAAATTCTACCATTTATGGTATTAACAACCTTCTGGCAAAACAAGCAAAGAAAAAAAAAAAAAAAACAAGGAAAGATTGTGGATTGGTGCACTATCACTCCACAGAGTAAATAAAATATTTTATGTTTTTTATATTGACATTTGTTATTCTTTTTTTTTTATTATAGATAAAAATATGCACCATAGATGTGGCCCAACCCATTCCCCTCCCTCCACACAAACCTCCCTCCTCCCTTCCCCTTCCTTGGTCCTTTCCCCATAGTCTTATGGTATAGTTGGGTTATAGCCTTCATGTGAAAGCTATAGTTTAGCTTCATAGTAGGGCTGAGTACATTGGATACTTGTTCTTCCATTCCTTGGATACTTTCCTAAGGAGAATATGTTCCAGCTCCATCCATGTAAACATGAAAGAGGTAAAGTCTCCATCTTTCTTTAAGGCTGCATAGTATTCCATGGTATACTTATACCACAATTTGCTAGTCCATTCGTGGATCGATGGGCACTTGGGCTTCTTCCATGACTCAGCAATTATGAATTGGGCTGCAATAAACATTCTGGTACAGATGTCTTTGTTGTATTGTGACTTTTGGTCTTCTGGGTATAAACCTAGTAGAGGAATTATAGGATCGAATGGCAGGTCTATTTTTAGTTCTCTAAGTATTCTCCAAACATCCTTCCAGAAGGGACATATTAGTGGGCATTCCCACCAGCAGTGTAGAAGTGTGCCCTTTCCTCCACATCCACGCCAACATTTCTGGTTTTGGGATTTTATTATGTGGGCTATCCTTACTGGGGTTAGGTGATATCTCAAAGTAGTTTTGATTTGCATTTCTCTGATGATTAAGGATGATGAGCATTTTTTCATGTGTTTGTAGATTTTGCGTCTGACTTCTTTAGAGAAGTTTCTCTTTAGGTCCCTTGCCCACCCTGAAATGGGGTCACGTGTTCTTTTCTTGCTAATAAATTTGAGTTCTCTGTGGATTCTGGTTATTAGACCTTTATC
>CAUYPK010016567.1:0-10356 GCA_963574355.1 Loris lydekkerianus | reverse complement strand
TTTTTTTTTTTTTTTTTTTTAAACCCACCAGCTCCAGTGCAGTGTCTGGCATCCTAACCACTGCGCTAAGGGCGCCCAGCCTACTTTTGTTTTTTTTGAGACAGAATCTCACTTTCTTGCCCCAGGCTAGAGTGCTATGGTGTCACAGCTTATAGCAACCCAGGAGTGTCTCAAACAAACAAACAGGCAACAACAACAACACAAAAACCAAAAACCCAGAAAATTCACACTTTTGAGAAAATAGTTTGGAGAAAGAGCTACTTTAAAAAAAATTTTTTTTTTAGTGTTAACATCTTTTGCCTGTCTGATTTAGGGCTGGACATTGAGTTACTTTATATATGTATTTAATTTTTGTTTATTTATTTATTGTTGTTTCAGATGAATGTGGGGGTACAATTAGGTTACAGTGACAGGGCAGGAGTGGTCCATGGAGAATCGAAGTACTTGTAAAGGATACAAAAATCTTCCTCGGTTATTAAGCAACTCCTACCTGTCAGGGGATGTGTCTGAAATAAAAACAAGATGCCGGCAGCGCCTGTAGCTCAGTGAGTAGGGCACCAGCCCCATATACCCAGGGTGGTGGGTTCAAACCCAGCCCGGGCCAAACTGCAACAAAAAAATAGCCAGGCAGGGCGGGGCCTGTGGCTCAGTGAGTAGGGTGCTGGTCCCATATACCGAGGGTATTGGGTTCAAACCCGGCCCCGGCCAAACTGCAACATAAAAATAGCCCAGGAACTGGAGATAGCTGTGAGCTGTGTAACGCCATGG
Source organism: Loris lydekkerianus (assembly GCA_963574355.1). Lineage (NCBI taxonomy): Eukaryota > Metazoa > Chordata > Mammalia > Primates > Lorisidae > Loris > Loris lydekkerianus. Next base: position 9,588 of record CAUYPK010016567.1, on the reverse strand, counting down.
CACTCCACCAATGGCAATAAAGTGTCACTCTTTCTCTACAAAAAAAAAAACAACTACTCCCCCCCCCCCAAACAAGGTCCCTTCTTTCCAGCTACTCGGTCTAATGGCGAAGACAATTGTAAACAAATAATTACACTACAAAGGAGTGGTACCTCTGAGGGTGAGGTGCCCAAGGCCCTGGCAAAGTGCTTAAGGCCTTCTAAGGGCTTCTTCGTTCATTCTCCCAATTGTATATTATTACTAAAAGCCTCTCTCCCAGGAAGCTATTTTGGACTAATCCCCTTTCTTCGGTTTCATTCTGAGCCTGCGTGGGATCCATGTTCTCCCTAAGTGTCTTCAGACATCTCTTGTGTCTCTCCATCTAGACCACAAGAGTCCCCAAGTGTGCATCAGGTATTAGATTTTTTCCATATTTCTCTAATCTGAGACTCTATATATGTTAGATGCTTTATAAATATTCCTGATAGAGATTGTACCAAGCAGCTTCTGATGCCTCTGAATGGAATATAGTCTGCAGGCTAAATGCCATAAGGAGTTTAAACACTGATGGCAGAGTATGCTAAAAAAGCAATCTACCACACAAAAATATATTTGTTTATGCCCTGGAGGCATAAATGTTACGGTGAAATCTTACAACATATACATTGACTGAAGGGTTGGAGAACTTGGAACACATGAAAATTTCAAGTCATAAGTTAGTGATCTCAAAGTCTACAATGAATTGAGGACATTTCATCTCCCTGGTTCTCCATCCAGGACCATGTGATCTCTCTTCCTTTCTTGGTCCTATACTCTGCAAACTCATCATTTTTCTAGCTTCTTCACCCCTTCCTCCCACCTCCCTCAAACATGTAGTACTCCAGGAGAAAGAGAAAGAGGAGGCTTGAAACATCCTTTCTCTCCTATAGCCATTAACCACAACCTTGCTTCCCAATTTTTCTACACATTACCTCTTCAAGACCTCCTTTGGAGATCCCACTCAGAACCAGACTTGGAGGAGACTCATGGCACAGACCCCAGACCCTCATGGACATCCACCCATGTTTTTCTGGGCAAGTTCTCCTTCTCTGTGCTGAGGCCTGCTCCACTCAGGTTACTGAGCCAGGAGGCAGGCTTTGTGGGCCAGACACAGCCAGCATTTAATAACAAAGGTGTAATACAATAAATAAAAATAAATAAACATTAAGAGGAGCCTAAGGGTTGATGCTTGCCAAGCCATCTGTGACTGAAAATCTTAAATCTTCACCAATTATAAAATGAGGTTAGGCTAGAATAATCTCTAAGCCAGCTCTATGCTTTTAAGAGTCTGTAAATGCCTCCTAAGGGAAAAAATGTGAGCTTTTTAGTCTAGTACAATAATAAGATAAATAGCATGTGCCCTTTGGTATCAGAATAAGATAGAAAACAAAGAGAACAGGAGGCAAAATTCCCAAAGGATATCAGTTAAGACTGGAGTCTGAATAGAAGGAAAGCATTATAACCCCTATATCTACTCAAGAAAGTAGGGAGAAGGCACAGACTAGAACCCATAGTGGGTGACAGTGAAGTCAGCTTATCTCTAGAACATCTCACTTTTAATCTCCCTAATGGAAGGATGTCTCCAAACACCCCACCCCCAACTCCCAATGCTTAGGGAACATCTGGCCTAATATAAGCTTTTAGTTCAGATGAAACAGATGCATAGCCAAGTGTGTGTTAGGGCTTCCCTAACTTCCCTGGGGTTAGGGAAGTATGAAGGATTGAGTGAAGGTCTGAGGAGAAAACCTAGAGATGGAGAGGAGGAAAAAGAAGTAGGCCCTTCAACCTGAAGCTCCTCATCTCCACTCCTCTGTTGTGATTCCCTATTTCTAAAATCTTTCTCCTTCACCAAGTTCACTCCAGGCTCTTATCCAAAGTGACCCCTTAGACCTCAGACCTTTCTCCTTCTCCACACACACCCATAGCTCCCACTTAATCATATTTATTCCAAAAATGCATATTGAGTGCCTACAGGAAACTCTGGGATTAAATATCTGAGAAAATATCTGTACTCAATAAACTGTTACTGGGGGCAACAGACAACTATACACAAGAGGTTGCAGTGAGGGCACAACGGGGAGAGTCTCAGGTTCTACTTCCCCCCCAGATGAGTCATATGGACGTTTTCAGTTCCTCAAACTCCTTTGTTTCTTAGCCGACAAGCCCCTACATCTAAATGTGTAGGAAACTACATCTGTACCTTCCTCTTAGTGGGCCCCTGTCTTTCCGCTCCACTTCACCCAGATAACTCCTAATTACTCTTCAGGCTTCCTTTATGAAGGCTTCCTTGTCTCCCGTTCACACACAGACATCGCCCCCTTCCTCTCCAAGTTAGATCAGATGCTCCTCGCCCGGCTTCCAAGGCCCAGTATTTCCCCTATCTCGGCATCTACTACCTTGAATTATATTATAACTGCTTGTTTCTACAAGTTTGTGAACTCCAGGTGTACTGAAACGGGATCTCTTGCCCACCCTGGTGTCCTAGCGCCCCGCAGAATGCCAAGCACACGGTAGGTTCTACGAACAAAAAGACTCGAGAGCTCAGGACCTTCCAACCAGCTACGCTTCTCTGCAAGCCCCGCCCCTCCAGAAGAATACTCCCCGTGGGCCCCGCCCCCTCACCTTCGCATTTGCTAGGCAGTCGAACCCAGTCGTTCTCCTCGGCTCCAGCCTGGTTCCGGCCCAGCTCCGGGGCCGGCAGTAGTAGCAACATCAGCAACAAGGAGAGATGTAGAAGACAGCGGGACGCGGGCTGAGGAAGCCACTCCATGGCCCAGCCGGACCCGACCCAAGCGGACCAGGTGGCGCTTCCTCCGGCAGCGCGCGCTAAGCAGCTTCCCCCCAGGCGCTTCCGGGACTGCACACGTGCCTCGGCGTAACCACGGCAACAGCGAGCCCCTTGCCCGCCCCCTCCTCTAGCGGCCTCTGCCCGCCTTCAAAGCACGCCAAGGCCCGCGGACAACGCAGCCAATGAACTTTCTCGGGCTTTGCCCTCTAACGAATGGGAGGGCGATCTTTGTCCGGCTTCGGCCTGTAAAAGAAGCAATGGTGGCCTCGGCGACCTATGGCAACATCTTTTCCCACCCCTTAACGTAGGGGATGAAGGACCATCAGGTCTATGCCTGAGAAGGATGTGTTTGTGGGCTCTGGTCTGGAAGATGTGGGGAAGGCTGTCTTCTCGGCTTTCTCCGCCTCCTTAAACGTCACTTCCCTCCTTGGGTCATAACGCTGCAACCTTTACTAAGAAGCAATTTTTAAGTTTTATTATTATTGTTGTTACAGTAGGCAGGACGACTCAAACTCCAACCTTCAAACTTACTTAGCGCCCAATAACCTAGATTTGCCCCCAATGATAACTAGAACAAATAGCTTCCTCCAAAAGCCCCAGTTTCTATTTGTATGATGACAGAGTGATTTATCTAACTGCTTTGCAAGGCTTGTCTGTTGTTGGGAAGCTCAACTAGGTTAATGGAATTAAAGCTTATACAGCAGATTGTAAACGGTTCCAGCATTAATTTTTATTTATGTATTTATTTTGTTTTTATTGAGACAGAGTCTCACTATGTCACCCTCGGTACAGTGCCGTGGCGTCACAGCTCACAGCAACCAGTAACCTCAAACAGGTTAAACCCTTAACCTTGGGCTTAAGGGATTCTCTTGCCTTACCCTCCCAAGTAGCTGGGACTACGGGCGCCCGCCACAACACGCAGCTATTTTTTTGTTGTAGTTGTCACTGTTATTTTAGCAGGCCTGGGCCAGCTTCAAACCCACCAGCCCCGTGTATGTGGCTGGTGCCCTAACCACTGACCTACGGGCGCCAAGCCAATTTTCTTTTTATTTTCATTTATTATTATTTACTATTTAATCTGTCCCCCTAGCTAGAGTGGCACATCGTTGCTCATTTCAATCTCAAATTCCTGGGTTCATGCGATCCTCCTGTCTCAACCTCCGAGTAGCTGGGACAGTGCGTGCTGCTACAAGTGGCTAATTTTTTTCCTCTTTGTGAAGATGGGCTCTCACTCTTGCTGAGGCTGGACTGGAACTGATTTCAAGTTATCATCCCACCTTAGCCTCCCAGAGTGCTAAGATTGCAGGCTTTAGGGTGGCGCCTGTGGCTCAGTGAGTAGGGCGTTGGCCTCAGATACCGAGGGTGGTGGGTTCAAACCCAGCCCAGCCCCAGCCAAACTGCAAAAAACAAAGGAGCCAGGCGTTGTGGCAGGCGCCTGTAGTCCCAGCTAGTGGGAAGGCTGAGGCAAGAGAATCACATAAGCCCAAGAGCTAGAGGTTGCTGTGAGCTGTGATGCCACAGCACTCTACCAAGGGTGAAAAAGTGAGACTCTTTCTCTGAAAAAAAATTTTTTTCATTAGCTATTGTGCCCAGCCCCAGTTTTCTTTTTAGTATGTAATCCCAATCCCTTTTACTGCTCTGTTGTTTTTGTTTGTTTGTTTGTTTTGAGGACTATTTTTTTTTTATAAAGAAATTTATTTATTTCAATTCTGAGCTCCCAAAAGGCAGGAACGTGGTTGGTGAACCATTATATTTCCCTTCTACCTGCCCAGCGACAAGTTCTTTTGAACAAGGAGATACACAATAAGACTCTTACCTGCTGTGTCAGTAAGAACAACATTCTGGGCCTTTGGGGCTGCTTCAGGCTGCTCCTAAACTCAGTGCCCTGTGGACACACCCAGAGCACGGCTGCTTTTCTGAGAAGTCTGTAAATTATCCATAAAACCTTGATTTCTGATACCATAACTTTCCTTGGACATTTACCATATTTTATGAAGAATTCAAAGGCCCAGGCCATAACTTGTCATTTTCTGACCTACCTTGGCTTCTTGTTCAAAATAACTGTTAGAAACAAGGCATACTGAATAGGCAGAGGCTATGGCATATGGAATTCCACGGTGTCTGCACAGAATCAGGACACCCTCCTGAGGCCCTCCATGTTCTCTAGGCTTGATAAGACTTAGGTAGGCTCAAAGCATGGCCACAACTCTTGATTTACCTAGGCTCAGAAGATAACATCCTGAGCCTGGGTAACATTCTGAGCCTTCCTTCTGGAAGATAACATTAAGCCAGCCACAATGGGGGGACTGAGAGATTGAGAGCAGAGCAGAGTTGAGGAATTTGGCAAGATTGGGGAGGAGGAAAGCCCTGCTCCTGGAATGGAAAAACAGGCCTCTGAGAGGACATTTCTGGAGGCAAGAATTAGCTTGGCAGGAGGCCTGGGGTCAGCAGACAGCTGGGAGAGAACAATGACTGGAGAAAGTTTGTGGCTGTAGCTGAACCACCTCTGTGGACCCTGCCAACTCTCACCCCCAATCTGTATTTCATGCAATGTGTGTGCCCTGTAGGGATGGTGTACAGATTCATCCCTAGAAATTATGGTAACCTACTACCCCCAAAGAATCAAAAAAATAAGTGAGAAAATCTCCTTACAGGCTCTGTGCTCCTAGCACAGTGGTTACATTGCCAGCCACATACACCAAGGCTGACAGGTTCCAACCTGGCCCAGGCCAGCTAACCAAGGACAACTGCAACAAAAAAATAGCTGGGTATTGTGGTGGGCGCCCCTAATCCCAGCTACTTGGGAGGCTGAGGCAAAAGAATTGGTTGAGCCCAAGAGTTTGAGATTGCTGTGAGCTGTGATGTCACGGAACTCTACCAAGGGCAACATAGTGAAACTCTATCTCAAAAATAAATAAATTAGGTGGCACATGTGGCTCATTGAGTAGGGTGCCAGCCCCATATACCGAGGGTGGCAGGTTCAAACCCGGCCCCAGCCAAACTGCAACAAAAAAATAGCCGTGCACCGTGGCAGGCACCTGTAGTCCCAGCTACTCAGAAGGCTGAGGCAAGAGAACTGCCTAAGCCCAAGAGCTGGAGGTTGCTGTGAGCTATGTGACACCACGGCACTCTACCAAGGGCGGCAAAGTGAAACTCTGTCTCAAAATAACTAAATAAATAATAAACTATAGGTTTACTGTAGTTTATTTAGCCATTCCATTATTGTTAGACATTTAGATTTTTCCAGCTTGGGGCAATGGGTATCTTTGTTCATAAAGTCTTTGCCAAATGTATCTGATTGAAATTATTGGCTAAAAGTTCTCTGTGATTTTTTGTTTAACTTTTCTTTTGAGACAGAGTCTCTCTTTGTTGCCCTTGGTAGAGTGCCGTGGCATCATAGCTCACAGCAACCCCTAACTCGGGTTTAATCGATCTTCTTGCCTCAACCTCCCAAGTAGCTGGGACTACAGGCACCCTCCACAATGCCCAGCTATTTTTTAGAAACAGGGTTTCATTCTTGCTCAGGCAGGTCATGAACTCCTGACCTCAAGCAATCCACCGGCCTCAGCCTCTCTGTTTACCTTCAGAAAAAGTTTAAAATTGTGGTAGAATACTTTTAACATAAAATTATCATCTTTTGGCTCAGCACCTGTGGCTCAACCGGCTAAGGTGCCAGCTACATACACTGAGCTGGTGGGTTCAAATCCAGCCCAGGCCCGCCAAACAACAATGACGGCTGCAACCAAAAAATAGCCAGGTGTTGTGGCGGGCGCCTGTAGTCCCAGCTACTTGGGAGGCAGAGGCAGGAGACTGGCTTGAGCCCTGGTTTTGGTGGTTGCTGTGAGCTGTGATGCCACAGCACTGTACCCAGGGCAACAGCTTGAGGCTCAGTCTCAAAAAAAAAAAAAAAAAAAAAAATTACCATCTTTTTTTTTGTAGTTTTTGGCCGGTGGTGGGTTTGATCCCACCACCTCCGGTATATGGGGCCGGTGCCTTACTCCTTTGAGCCACAGGCACTGCCCCCATCTTTTTTCTTTCTTTCTTTCTTTCTTTTCTTTTCTTTTTTTTTTTTTTTTTTTACAAAATATTATGGGTTACAAATGTTTTTAGTTATGTGTATCAATTTTTTTTTCTTTTTGATACCTTTACTCTCTGGGGATACATGTATCAGTTTTGTTATGCTTGAGTCAGAGTTATCACACTTATTTTAAAAATTATACTATAGCCTGGCTTGGTGCCCATAGCACAGTGGTTACGTAGCCAGCCACATACACTGAGGATGGCGGGTTCCAACCTGGCCTGGGCCAGCTAACCAATAATGCAACAAAAAAATAGCTGCAACAAAAAAATAGCCAGGCATTGTGGCGGGTGCCTGTAGTCCCAGCTACTTGGGAGGCTGAGGCAAGAGAATCTCTTGAGTCCTAGAGTTTGAGGTTGCTGTGAGCTATGATGCCACAGAACTCTATTGAGGGCAACATAATGAAACTGTCTCAAAAAAAAAAAAAAAAAGAAAGAAAGAAAGAGAGAAAGAAAATCTTCTTATAAACTGGTGAGAGAGGAACAGTAAAGGAGGCAGTGAGGGTTTTCACAGAACAGCAGCTGAGAAAGCATAGAGGCTCAGGGAAACTGAATATGTCATTGATACCATGGGGGGGATGCTGGAGCCTAGTTCCCCATCCCCATCTTGGGAGAAGGTACACTAAGGTGGTGTCATTGATCCAGCCAACTGTCCTGTAGTACCCAGGGGACATATGGATTCACATGAGAGCACTCAGAGATTCTTGGGATAGTTCTGGCCAGCAATTGGGAGACACAGGTTACACTCCACTGTGGGAGCTTCATATTTTACCTGAGTAAAAATGTTCTTTAGGAAACAAAACCAAACCAAAAAAGCCAAACTCTTTATTACCTGGATCAGAATGGATGCTCAATGAATACCTGTCAAATGAATAATGGTCCTTAATTGATTAACAACTTGTAAATTTGGAATTACCATCTCATGCTCTTGGCATTATAAACAATTGTGTCACCTGGGAATCCTGGCCCTGCTCATTTCTGTCCAGTCTGTACATGACTTCACATGAGGCCCAGCACCCACCTTCCTGACTTTCTGGGCTCCCTGCCCTGACCTCTCACAGAGATTGGGCCAGAGTGAGGAGACAGAGACGGCTTTGCCCACTGCCTGGCCGTGGGGGAAGGAGATAAGAGATGGGATAGTTTACTCCCCAACTGCCAGCCCACTCCACACTCTAGTTCTCATTCTTAAGTAATCCTCTTCTGCAAGGTTGCCTTTTTGGATTTCTGCTTCCTCTAACTGTCAAATTCCCTCCACCCAGGACAGACATGAATTTGAATATTTTTCATTGCCTTGTGTCAGTTAAGTTCTTTAATTGTTCTCAGTTACCTGTGCCTCAAATGCCCCAGTACTTGGATGTATCCCCACCCTGGAGGGCCTCCTAGTCTGATGAGAGAGACACAGCCTTTTTCCTCAGAAAGCCCTCAGTCTGATGTGAGAGGCAGAGTCTTGCCCCCAGGAAGCTCTGGCCTGCAGGAGGAGGCAGATCAAATGCAAAAAATACTCCTAGAAAGTTGCGTGTGGTGGCTCACATCTGTAATCCCAGCACTCTGGGGGACCGAGGCGGGTGGAATGCCTGAGCTCACCAGTTGAGAGACCAGCCTGAGCAAGAGCTAGACCCTGTCTCTAAAAATAACCAGGTGCGGTGGGTCATGTCTGCGATCTCAGCACTCTGGGAGGCTAAGGCAGGTGGATTGCTGGAGCTCAGGAGTTTGAGACCAGCCTCAGCAGGAATGAGACCCGTCTCTACATAAAAATAGAAAAACTAGCTGGCCCCAGCTACTTGGGAGGCTGAGGCAAGAGGATTGCCGGAGTCCAAGAGTTTGAGGTTGCTGCCAGCTATGACGATACCCTGGCACCCTACCCAGGACGACAAAGTGAGACTGTCTCAAAAAAAAAAAAAAAAAGTGCTCCTACACTTGAGGACGGAGTAGTGAAGGCGGATCATGAACACCAACCCCAAGATCGGCGGGTAGGGAACGTCCTTTCCTCCAAGCCCGGGCTCCGGGGCTGCCGACCCGGACGGGTGCGATGGCGGCGGCCGCCCCGGGGATGCAACGCAGGCCGAGGCCGGCCGGGTGAGCTGGCAGCTCCTCGTTGTTCTGTCACCGCGGCCCGCAGCGCCCGGCGGGAGTTGCAGGCTGGCCGGCGGGCGACGGCCACGGGAGCAGAAGGTGGCGGCCAGGCGCAGAGGCGGCTGCAGGTCAGGAGCACATCGAACAGCAGCAGCTTGAAGAGCAGCAGCCGCAGAGCCCCCAGCCGCAGCGCCTGGCCCGGTATCCCTGTGCCAGGACAAGAGGGTTAGGAGACGGCAGGAGCCCCCGCCCTAGCCAGGGCAGAATGTCCACCGGAGGGGGGCGCCTTGTCGTCTGCCCTTGCCATGGCCTCTTCCCATCGCCTCCCTCCTCCAGGGAAGGTCCTTCCTGGTGTCAAACCTCGGGTCTTACTGGTAATAAGTACCTTACTAGCCTTCATCTTACTTTATCCCCCCAGTAATCAGGGTCCCGGGCCTGCTAAACGGCAATGACAACTGCAACAAAAATAGCAGGCGTTGGTGGCGCCTGCAGCTCCAGCGGCTAAGGCGCCAGCCACATTCACTGGAGCTGGCGGGTTCGAATCCAGCCTGGGCCTGCCAAACAATGACAACTACAAGCAAAAAATAGCCGGGCGTTGTGACGGGCGCCTGTAGTCCCAGCTACTTGGGAGG
>CAUYPK010016566.1:0-15047 GCA_963574355.1 Loris lydekkerianus | reverse complement strand
GCTCCAGAGTGGCCCTTCCTGGGTCCAAATCCAGGCTCTTTTGCTCACTGGCTGGTTGACCCTGGGTAGCCACCTCTCTAAGCCTGATTTCTTCCCTTCCCTTCCCCTTCCTTCCTTCCGTCCTTCCTTCTTTTCTTTCTTCCTTGTTTACCATCTCAATTTCTTGCATGGAACATTTACCAGTTTTATATAGAAGACAGATGACAGATAGGGTTAGATACATTCTGGTAACACAAAATACATGAGATTAAAATATATGTAAATCAGGTCATTCAAATAATCTCAACACATTTATTAAAAAAAAAAAAACAGGTTAAACCCAGTTTTATATTTGAAATCAATTTATATGATGGAAATAATCTAAATATTAAATGACATAGGGGATTTTTAAAGTTTATTATTGATATAAGAAACTTTAGAGCTATAAGACCTATTTGATGTATGCATCAATTTCCTCATTGTACTCAGAAAGAAACTGAGTTACAGAAACTAAGGATGACATGGTTTATTTGTAAAATAACAAAGAACAAAGTATAGTATGTTGCATGCATTTTAACCAAGTGTTTTACCATTATATGCTATTATTTAGTGAGTGAGTTGTGGGATCCTCACTTGTGTTCACTTGGGAGACAAGACTATTATTAATTCTGGATGGTTTCTATGTGTATATGAGGTATTGGAAAACCTTGATCTAAGACCTTACTCAGAAGATAACACAAAGAGCCTTAATTTAAACTCATCAAAATTGGGACTCTGTCTCAAAAAAAAAGAGAGAGAGAGAGAGAGAGAGAGAAACATCAGATTGTACTCCATAAATATATATAATTATGCATAGATTTAAAATAAAAAGTAAATTAAGAAGATTAAATTAAGTTATATTGCACCTGAAAATATATGTCATTGTTTGTATAGTATTATTTAAAACTCCTTAAAAATGAAAATTATCAGGATATATGAAAACCTTAAAAATATCAGATAGTATCAGATATTAGAAAAAACAACAGAATCTTACAAAGTATAACTTATAGCAGCTTATATGATCTAAAACTGATGCAAATAACATTAAGTTATGAAATTACTAAACTTTGAAGTTATTCCTAGTCAGAGTAGGGATAAGGCAAGCGTTTTTGGATGTTGAATCAGCTATCATAAATTTTTGTTAAAAATTTGACAGTATTCACTTAATGTTCTACTAAATATTAATACATATTTGACATATTTTGAATAGTTTGGGAAGATTTAGATATTTGTCACCGTTTTTTCACACCAATCTCACTTGGTAAATCATAAATGGAGTAAGCATTTGTTATCGCAAAATTTATGTCTTCTCCTGAGAAAAGCCTTAAGCTTTTCATTGCCATGCCACTATCGCTATCCTATAATTTTGTCACAGAATGACAAAATAGGAAACCAGGAGTGTGGGAGCCTTTTGGCAGACAATGAATCTGGTGTTTTCCATAATACAGATGTCATTCCATTATTTAAAATAAAATGGTACAACTGCCTGGTCTCTCTATGTACATTTACTGTGTGATCAATTACGTGTAAATGTCATTACAGTTGTTTATATCCATGTTTATGTTTCTCTTCATAGTAAATAATTTTGCAGAAACATCCTCCTGAACAAAATGTTCATGGCTACTTATGTATATAGGATTTGTGTGGATTCGAATAGTCTTCAATGAATGCTAGCTAATTATAGGTTCTAACTAATTAAGGTTTTATACTAGTGGTTATTTGTCTGCGACAAATATTGTTTGTTGTGTCAATTAATTTCAAGGTTCTACGATTTTGGAATTTTTGTAGAAATGTGTTGCCTGGGAATAAAAGAAAATCATTGTTTTATTTATTTATATATGGTTTTATATCAACTGTATTTGAAGTGGCTTACAGAAACATGCAGTATGACAAAAAAAAAACTAAAATAAAATCTCATAGTTCAGTAAATGAGGGCAAAAATGGAAATTTAGGTAAAGTAAACAAAGAAATTGGCATATAAAATTAGCACGCAAAATACACTCTTCGTGGTTTTTCTAGAACTAGTGGACCATTTCAGCTTTTACAGAAGCCTCATGTGGCAGAAACATGACTCATACAGTACTCAGCATGTGGCAAAAACTTAGTAAGTGTAATTAACATTTAACAATTATTTTTAATGTTTCTCTATGACAATCACACATACTAATGTAGGTTTAAAAGGTAGAGGATAAACTATAATACAAGCAAAAATAAACTGTTTTCAAACCAGGAAGAATAAGTTATTCTACAATTAAAATGATTTCCCCAAAACTAAATTAGCCACATTGTGTCAATGTTTCTATTTTGTGCTATAACAAACAATATTTCATATAAAATAATGTAAAGGGATGAATGTAAACATATAAAGATGATGCAGGTCTAATCTATTCTGTTTTGTTAGTGAAGTTAGTGATAAAAATAAGCAGTTTAAATCTCAGAGATTGACCAATACGAAGTAGAATACATTGGGATGTATTTAAGGGATATAATTCCTATTTCTGCTATGTCAACAATATTCCATAAAAAATAAGTAAAAGTGATGTGGAGACTCATTATATGACTCAGGTCTCCTCCTGAAACTTATTGCAGTGCCTCATTCGTAGGGTAAATATTATGATTATGCCAAACCTATATTCTTTTCTTCAACTGGAATAAAATGTTTAGAAACATTTTCAAGAGAACCAATTCTTCCTTACATGCTCAGTTAAAACAAGTAAAACATCTTCTTTTATAACATCATTATTGTTTTCTTTTAAAAATAATTAGATCATAACCCAATATTTTCTTCAGTCTTCTTCCACATTCCGAAGGAATAATTTTAAATTGATAAGAAGAATGAAATTCAATACACTTTAAGACTACTTAACAGTATGTTTGATGGGCAAATAAAATGCACTCCCCATTGCAAGTTCTCTCTGAAACAAGGCTCGAAGTTATTTGTGACCCTATTAGCATGTATGAGCTAAAAGTGAATTTTTTTTTTTTTTTTTTTGAATTTATTTATTTTTTTATTGTGGAGAAGGGGCAGGGAAAGAAGGCGGGGGAAGAGGTGAGTGACAGGGTCGGGCCAGTGGCATGGTACACATTGGCTGTATCTAGGTAGAGGCCGTTTCAGGCCGGGCCTTGCTGAGTCGTTGCTACGCGGAAGTAGCTCGATGGATCTGCTTCTAGTCAGGCTCGGGAAGTTGCACTAGGCCTCAGGCACATGGCAGGGCCCAACAATTCCCGCTTGTTTTTTGTATGGCGGAAAAACATAGTCGCTGTCTTAGGTTGCCTGCTCTTGCAGTTTCAGTCTTACCCGTCATGGGGATACAAACATGAATTGTTTGGTCCCTGTCTTAGGTTGACTGAACGCAGAGTGATGTTACCCGTCTTTGGGTACTATGAATGTAAACCACCATGCAGCCTCTCCATATCTTGTCTTAGGTTGTCCCCGCTTTGAGAATCTTACCCATCATTGGTGCTATGGAGGGCGGTGAAGAAGAATAGTTAGATTCTTGGTTAATGAGCCGGTGATATTGGACCTCAACCTGATTTAACTGCCTCTAACCTTTTTTTGGGGGATACAGGGCCCATATAGTCTGAAGTCTGGTAGCATGATTACTTCTGATTTGTTTTTATTTCTGAGTAATGTCTTGGCTATTCCAGATTATCTCAGTGTGGGCAAGGGTCTTGAAGAGAAACTTCTCTGAAAAAAACAGGTGCATGGCCTACAGACACATCAAAAAATGCTCATCCTTAATCATCAGAGAAATGCAAATCAAACCCACTTTGAGATATCATCTAACTCTAGTAAGATTAGCCCACATCACAAAATTCCAAAACCAGAGATGTTGGTGTGGATGTGGAGAAAAAGGAATACTTCTGCACTGCTTGTTGGAATGCAAATGAATACATTCCTTTTGGAAAGATCTTTGGAGACCCCTTAGGGATCTAAAAATAGACCTGACATTCAATCCTACAATTCCACTACTAGGTATATATGCAGAGGACCAAAAATCACATTATAACAAAAATATTTGCACCAGAATGTTTATTGCAGCCCAATTCATAACTGCTAAGTCATGGAAGAAGCCCAAGTGCTCATTAACCCACAAATGGATCAATAAATTGTGTTATATGTACACCATGAAATATTATGTAGCCTTAAAGAAAGATGGAGACTTTACCTCTTTCATGTTTACATAAATGGAGTTGGAACATATACTTATTAGCAAAGTGTCTCAAGAATGGAAGAAAAAGTATCCAATGTACTCAGCCCTACTATGAAACCAATTTATAAGTACCCACACTTCCATAGGAAAGCTATAACCCAACTACAGCCCAACATGAAGGGGAAAGTGGAGGAGAAGGGGAGAAGAGAGGAAGGATGGGTGGAAGGAGGGTAATTGGTGGGACCACATCTATGGCGCATTTTACAAGGGCACATGTTAAATCTACTAAGTGTAGAATATAAAGGTCTTAACACAATAAATAATAAAATGTGCTGAAATCTATGTTAACCAGTTTGATGGAAGTATTTCAAATTGTATATAAAACCATCACATTGTACCCCCTAATTGCATTAATGTACACAGCTATGATTTAATTAAAAAAAAAAAAAAAAAAAGATTGAGGTAAAAAGGACGTATATTTGATGTTTCCCATAAATGAAAATAGTTAAGTAAGTATAACAATTATAAGTTATAAAAAACTCTAGAAAAAGATGTAGATTATAACATCACATTAAACTACAAAATTTAACTGCATGTCTTTTAAATAAACACACCTAAAATTGAAGGACACTGTTTTCAGAGCAAAAGAATGGCTAAAGCTAATCTAATCATATGTATAGTAACTAAAATTGCTGAGAGGACAACATTTATATCTGACAATATAAACTTAAATTACTACTAAAAATTGGGAATTTAAATTATTCACCCATTATATATATTTAAAATTTATAAAATTTGAATATTTTTAATTGTAAGTTAAAAATTAATGTCCTGGTTAGGGAATGAATAACAGAAATTTAGCTTTATTCTTTATGTGTAATGATGACTCTACCATCAGAAAAGAATGTGAATTCCAGCTTTCACCATCAACAGGACAAGTGGCTCCACAGCTGGTCACCCATTCTGTGAGAGCATAACTTCCTGTAAGTCCATGAACAGAAAAATTCTCTTTTATAGAAATATCTTAGGGCATTAATGGGAGTGCTTGTTTCAAGTTGGATAAGTTAGAGCCACTTGTTGCAGAAAATCTCATTCAAAGTGGTCTGATTTGTGAGTAACAGCAACAATAAGCTGAGGTAAAATTCATAAATAAGAATATGAGCCTTCAAAGGCTAAATATACATTCATATTTTTCTTAACATTCTATACTTGTTTATTGACTTTGACTGTGTCAGAGATGGACAGATTTTAACAAACTAAATAATTTTTAGAAATTTAACTGAATTGGTGGTGACTTGTTCTATAACGAAGCTGTTTCTTACCCTTTTTCTGTGTGTGTGCATGTGTGTGTGTAAACTTCTTCATGAGTTTTATAAGTCCTGAATTTAATCAGTGTGTCAAAATGAATCTCCTTGGAGGAGATACTAGAAGTGTAGTGTCAGACATGACACTTTGGGAGAAAGCCGGACACAACTAAGATCTTTCCTCCAACGGTTATAAAGATGGCTATTGACTCCATGCATAGCCAAATAAATGCCTATCCCTTCAAAGGTGAGGACACTTCAGCTGAAGTAGTCAACAAACAAAACGCATTATACAAAATAGTCACTGAACAGAGAATATTAACACAGTTTATGATGGCAAAGTATTTATCAGTTGCTGATTCTATAGAATTAGTAATTTCAATAATATTATCTGGGTAGACCTTAGTGGGTGGAGACACACTGCAAAATGTTCATTTTCTTTTCAGTTTTATGAACCAGTCAACTTGGGCTAGTAAACGGAGAAGCAATAGAGGTAATTATCCTTCTCTAAGTAGCTCTATGGAGTAGATATCAATATTGAAACCCACATTTTAGTTTATATTAGGCTGTATTCTTTTAATTAAAAGGTTAGAAGGTCCATGGGGTGCTATTGTTCAAGTCAATTTTAAGTGGCCAAAGGTATAATTTTATTTCAAATTGTAACTTTTTGGATCAAGGTCTATTATAGGATCTCTTTAAAGCAATGAATGCTATGAACTTGTGAAATTCTGGCAAAATGACAGTTCATATTGTTAAGGTGAAGCATTCCTATTCTCTATTTTGTGACTGGAGAAAATAGTAGGTACCTTATTTTAATGGGATTTACATGCGTAATAGCAATTTGATCTCTAGTATCAGTTTAGGCTGTGCATAGTTGTCAATAAGTTCATTTCAGCAGATGTTAAACTTAATTTAGAACCTTCTTCTCATACAGAGGTGTAAGAGCCAATAAGCCAATAAAACATTTTATATTTTTTTATTAAATAAATTAATTTAGTAAATTATGTATGTCCATTACAGTAAAATTTGGGCCTCTGCTTCAGCTTATTTTTTGTTTTGTTGTTGTTGTTTTTTGTCACAGAGCCTTAAGTTGTTGTCCTGGGTAAAGTGCTATGGCTTCAAAGCTCACAGCAACCTCCAACTCCTGGGCTCAAGCGATTCTCCTGCCTCCACCTCCCAAGTAGCTGGGACTACAGGCACCCGCCACAACACTCGGCTATTTTTTGGTTGCAGCCTTCATTATTGTTTGGCGGGCCGGGGCTGGATTTGAACCTTCCAGCTCAGGTATGTGGATGGCACCTTAGCCACTTGAGCCACAGGTGCTGAGCTTTCAGCTTACATTTTGTCATCACGTATCTAAGTGTTTGCTTTCATTTGGGGGGTAGTTGTAGTTTTTTTTTTATTCTGTCCTTTATTTTTTCTCCTCACATTTTTAGAATTCATCTTCATCCCCCCCCTCCCCCCTAATGTTTCTAAGTTTCTTCTCTGGAAATTCTCAAACCAGTGTATTCAGGGTCTGGAAACTTCCCATGGCAATTTTTGTTTTAGAGATCCTGGGCAAACTGAGGTCTCAATGAACTCTTTGGTATGTTACAAAGTCACAGAGTTCATCAATCCCAGGCACTTTCCTGTGCACATTACACTTGTTCAACAGGATGATGGTTTTCTCTGGCCTCTTAAGAGGGTGAGAGTAGATGGAAGATAAGTGGTTATAGAGGATTCAGGACAATTTTGTATAAGGCAGAGGGAGTCCCTGATGTTTTCCCCATAAGACTGAGGATCAGGATCGCTGTTGTAACAGACACATAGGCAGCAGTAGCAGCAGCAGCATTTAAAATCCTGGCAAACCAATTGATTTTCGGTGTGCGAAGCTTAACTTTCAACATGGTGACTACTGTTTCTCATTTAGTAACAGCCCCCTAGGACCATACGTTATGCAGATGTAGGTCTTTCTACATAGACTAGCATTCTATAGACTGAGTTGATGACTGATTAATGTATAGGTTCAATCAACGCTTATTGTTAGATTAAACCACATGATTTAATTTGTCACACAGATAAGCCTGGGATGAGACATGAAGCTGGGCCACTTCAAGTACCCAGATTTCATACTGGTACTTTTAAAGGCCAAGTACTAAAATTTTCAAAGATAACACTCATAATTACAACCAACCCCTGGTAGGACTACCATGTGGATCACAAAGTAGCACAGCTCAAAGCATTGGAAATTCAGCTGGCAATAGCTCAAGTCAGGTTTTGGCCAACAGAGAACAGAGCCTTCAATCACAAAGGTGTAATGACCCACAGGTGGTGGTGATCATTACCTAAGCTATAAGGCCTACAGAAAAAATGCTTTGTGGTCATCCCCCACTAAAACTGACTTGAATGTGGAGACTGATAGTAACACAGCTATATGTGTAAAGAAGGCATGAAAAGTTGATTACTTGCATAATGGGACTTTTGTCCACCATCAAAGCCAATATAGATTTGTGCACTTCATTTTTCTTTAAATACCCAAAGAATAGATGTTAAAAGTTATATATTATGTTTCCTATGTGAATGTAATCCACACATTTAAGTGCTTGTGCAAATTTCCAAATGGCCCATAGGGTTATTTCTATATGCAAGCAACTTTGCATATAACATTTCTCCCTGTAATGTATGTATTTATTTCAAAATATAGTAATGTCTGTTTTATTACAAATGTACCCAATTTTTGGACAGCTGACTGCTGATATAGTATTAAGTATACAGGGAAATGTTTTAATGCAAAGTTCATAATCATTGAATCAGAATCATTCATAATTTCAACAAAGTTTCTGTCACAAGTAAAAAATAACAATGTATTGTAGGTAAAATCTTCTGGAAACTATTTTAAAATATAAAGATAAAAAACTGGAAAGAGCAAAAGCCATCTATAAATGCATGTGTTTGTCTCAGGAAAATATTTTCTATCAATAATTTATAAAAAACCATTGGCCTAAAACAAGTCCCTTGTTCCTAATTGTCCACATAGTGCCATAACAATTAATCCAGAAATACAATATGTAAGTTAGAGAAAAAGGACACATGTGTGTTAAACAAACATAATTGCTACCAAAAAAAAAAAAAAAATAGCCTTTGACAAAATTGTTGCTGGCTATAACAGAACGCTTAATAAACTCAGGCATGAAAAAATTAAAAAATAATACAATATCTAAGATGGAGATAGTAGAAAACACTCTCATCTCAATTCATTGAGCATTCTTTTATGAAAATAAGAAAGCCTAAATATTCTATTATTTCTCCCACTCAGAATAAGAGAATTCTTCCATGTACTTCGAACGGGTTTTTCAACTTAATATATGTTTTTCTGGGATTTTCTTTTTCTTTCTTTTTTTTTCTCAGATAAGTCGTGGCTAATATTATATGAAATGTATGTCTCCTGGTGAAATGAAGAGTGAATTAAAATTTGTATTTTTTATATTTTTTCATAAAATATTTTGGTAATAATAAGGATAAGGTAGCAATAGTTATTATAATTATATAAATACCTATAAGTGAAATATCTGAAACTGACAGAGATTTATTGTAGGTAGAATTAAGAAAAATACAGAAAGTAGAAAGCCAAATTTATTGAAATTTTAAGACAGTGTCATTTTGGAGCAATGAAAATATGTTCCAACTTACAAATATGTAGAATAAACTAAGTAATTGCTCACAATCTCACAGTAGTCTTTTTAATAATAGAGGAGTAAATTAATGTACTCATTTGTGCCTCAATCTTTATTGTGTCATTAAGGTTAAGTCTCTCAAATAATAAGATAAAACATAGTTGGAATTCTTTACAACTGTGTCTTTGTTATTGCCACGTATTACAAAGAATATTTTAATAGGGCAAAATTATATCATTTTGAAAGAATTTGTAGATTTTTAATAAGTTTCATATTTGAATACTGTTTAACCATGCTACACATATCTATTTTATAAGCACAAAACCATCTAAGTATTAATTTCTATTTTGGCTATTTTTAACAACTCCATTAAACTTCAAATATAATACTTATTTTCAAAAATAATAGATTATCAGTTATCTTTGTTTTCCACTTATAAGCCATGGTCATAATGGAAAATTAATAACTTATTTTCCATTAAACACTATAACCACACATTTAATGTAACTTGAATTCATAAATTATTTTTAATATTCAAATTAACCAATGTATTGTCACTCTCTATGTAGCTTAATATATTCCTTAATTTGGTAATTTGGGTACTATTTTAATTTTCACATATTTAAACACAGATAAAATTATTTAAAATACATTAATTTAAGAGGTTAAGGTTACTCTCTACACTGACATACTGAGTCTGGCCACGTCAAGTGATCGCCCCACCAACCTTGCAGTCTACTGTCCTAATGATCACTATTACCTGACAGTTGGACCTTCATAAGTGTCTCTTTGTTGCTCTCTTCATTTTCATTCCTACCACAGAGTAGCTGGAAAGATTCTCTAACAATATAAATCATCTCATGTTCCTCTTTCCTTAAAACACTCCAGCAGCTATCCACTACAATTTAATAAAGAATGACAAACTCTGACAGGATTCGATGTGTCCTCTTGGAGCAATTTATTTATCCTGCCCATGTCCTATATGGCTCAAGGTGAGCAAGTTTTATGATTGTTTTGATGTATCCCCATGATATCTAAAACATTCTGGAAGAAAGTAAATGCTCACTATATATTTGATTAGTGAAGTAATAGAACAGTTTGCCATTTTCTTTCCTCAATGTAATTGTATTCATGTACCCTTGCTTTTTTAGGCTGCTATACAAAAGTTTTATTTAAAGTAAATGACAGCTGTTGATCAGAAGTTAGGGGAAGAAAACAAGTATACATCATGATGATAAGAAAATTTATCCTGCGATATCTCTTAGGGAAAAAATATTCTGGGTAGTATCAGTCCCCTGGGGCTAAAGAATAAGTGGGATGTGTTGAATGTTAAAAATATACTTTCACGTGTTTATGTACTTGAAGCAATTGTTTTATTAAGTACTGTACACCAAATTAGCTGAAGCTGAGCTTTATTCAAAAATCTAAATTTAAGTCTAAAAGAAAGACATTGAACAGTGAAAGCAAGGGATTTGCTCTTACTTTAATGGGGACATGAATAAAATTGAATTTATTAAGTGTGAATGCATAAGAGTTTTCTGATTTTTTTAGCCTGATGTAAAGATTTGTCTGTCACACTTTGATGCAGTCCCACAGAAACATTTCCTTTTGCATATGGTTTATCCTTTCCCTGGGACAATTCAAAGATCAGCTTCTGCCTAAAAGTTGTGTTTTATTTGTAATAAGTGGTAACAAATTACGCTGAAATTTGTCTGAGGATTTTTTTAGATGTCTGGTTTTTATAATGCAGTCTTTACTAACTTGTCTTACTAAAAACCACTGTCAAGAAAGATGCATAAAAGCTGATATAATTTCCCTGAGATGATGATAATGACTGCTAAACTAAGGATATGTAGAGTAACTATGTCACAGGGACAAAATCTGATGAAACAAAATCATTCCTATCAATAAAGTAATAAAATTTTGGACAGATGGTGTATTGCCAGTGAAATCACCATGGTTTTCCATAAGGTTACTGTCATAGTAAAGAAACACCAAATAAAAGTAGATGAAGCTTGCCCTTCATATGTTGCATTTTTGTTTTTTTGTATATTAATATTAAAATCGTCAATTCAACATAATTTTTTTTGGGGTGTATTTTACAAGAGGCATAAAATGTTTGTTTGCTTTGAGTTTACCTAATTTATTAACCATCTTTAAGTTTATCTTTAATATTTCCAAAAAGGGTAATACCTTCTAATTATTCATTAAATAGAAGTGGAATGGACTTCATATTGACATGCACATTATGCTAAAAGATTCATACATAAACATTCTAAATCCTTTTTGTTTTTTTACTGTTGGGGATTCATTGAGGGTACAATAAGCCAGGTTACACTGATTGCATTTGTTAGGTAAAGTCCCTCTTGCAATCATGTCTTGCCCCTAGAAAGTGTGACACACACCAAGGCCCCACCCCTCTCCCTCCGTCCCTCTTTCTGCTTTCCCCCCCATAACCTTAATTGTCATTAATTGTCCTCATATCAAAATTTAGTATTCATGCTTCTCCATTCTTGTGATGCTTTACTAAGAATAATGTCTTCCACTTCCATCCAGGTTAATACGAAGGATGTAAAGTCTCCATTTTTTTTAATAGCCAAATAGTATTCCATGGTATACATATACCACAGCTTGTTAATCCATTCCTGGGTTGCTGGGCATTTAGGCTGTTTCCACATTTTGGCGATTGTAAATTGAGCTGCAATAAACAGTCTAGTACAAGTGTTCTTATGATAAAAGGGTTTTTTTCCTTCTGGGTAGATGCCCAGTAATGGGATTGCAGGATCGAATGGGAGGTCTAACTTGAGTGCTTTGAAGTTTCTCCATACTTCCTTCCAGAAAGGTTGTACTACTTTGCAGTCCCACCAGCAGTGTAAAAGTGTTCCCTTCTCTCCACATCCACGCCAGCATCTATCGTTTTGAGATTTTGTGATGTGGGCCATTCTAGCTGAGGTTAGATGGTATCTCAGGGTTGTTTTGATTTGCATTTCTCTAATATATAGAGATTATGAACATTTTATCATATGTTTGTTAGCCATTCGTCTGTCATCTTTAGAGAATGTTCTATTCATATCTCTTGCGCATTGGTATATGGGATTGTTGGCTTTTTTCATGTGGATTAATTTGAGTTCTCTATAGATCCTAGTTATCAAGCTTTTGTCTGATTCAAAATATGCAAATATCCTTTCCCATTATGTGGGTTGTCTATTGGCTTTGTTGTCTCCTTAGCTGTACAAAAGCTTTTCAGTTTAATGAAGTCCCATTTGTTTATTTTTGTTGTTGCAATTGTCATGGCAGTCTTCCTCATGAAGTCTTTCCCCAGGCCAATATTTTCCAGTGTTTTTCCTATGCTTTCTTTAAGAATTTTTATTGTTTCATGCCTTAAATTTAAGTCCTTTATCCATCTTGAATTGGTTTTTGTGAGTGGGGAAAGGTGTGGGTCCAGTTTCAGTCTTTTACATGTGGACATCCAGTTCTCCCAACACCATTTATTGAATAGGGAGTCTTTCCCTCAAGGTATGTTCTTGTTTGGTTTATTGAAGTTTAGGTGGTTGGAAGATGTTTTAGTTTCATTTCTTGGTTTTCAATTTGATTCCAAGTGTCTATGTCTCTATTTTTGTGCCAGTACCATGCTGTCTTGACCACTATGGCTTTGTAGTACAGCCTAAAATCTGGTATGCTGATGCCCCCACCTTTATTTTTATTACTAAGAACTGCCTTAACTACATGGTGTTTTTTCTGGTTCCATACAAAACGCAGAATCATTTTTTCCAAATCTTGAAAGTACGATGTGGGTATTTTGATAGGAATGGCATTGAATAGGTAGATGGCTTTGGGAAGTATAGACATTTTAACAATGTTGATTCTTCCCATTCATGAGCATGGTATGTTCTTCCATTTGTTAATGTCCTCTGCTACTTCCTTTCTGAGAATTTCATAATTTTCTTTATAGAGGTCCTTCACCTCCTTCATTAGGTATATTCCTAGGTATTTCATTTTCTTTGAAACTATGATGAAGGGAGTTGTGTCCTTAATTAGCTTCTCATCTTGACTATTATTGGCGTATACAAAGGCTACCAACTTGTGGACATTGATTTTATATCCTGAAACATTACTGTATTTTTTGATGACTTCTAGGAGTCTTGTGGTTGAGTCTTTGGGATTCTCTAAGTATAAGATCATGTCGTCAGCAAACAGGGAGAGTTGGACCTCCTCTGCTCCCATTTGGATTCCCTTTATTTCCTTGTCTTGCCTAATTGTATTGGCTAGAACTTCCAGCACTATGTTGAATAGTAAAGGTGAGAGAGGACAACCTTGTCTGGTTCCAGTTCTAAGAGGAAAAGCTTTCAGTTTTACTCCATTCAGTAAAATATTAGCTGTGGGTTTGTCATAGATAGCTTCAATCAGTTTTAGAAATGTGCCACCTATGCCTATACTCTTCAGTATTCCAATTAGAAAAGGATGCTGCATTTTATCAAATGCTTTTTCTGCATCTATTGAGAGGATCATATGATCTTTATTTTTGCCTCTATTAATATGGTGGATAATGTTTATGGACTTGCGTATGTTAAACCAGCCCTGCATCCCTAGGATAAAACATACTTGATCATGATGAATGACTTTTTTGATGATAAGCTGTAATCTATTGGCTAGGATTTTGTTGAGAATTTTTGCATCTATATTCATGAGTGAGATTGGTCTGAAATTCTTCTTTTTGGTTGGATCTTTTCCTGCTTTTGGTATCAGGGTGATGTTTGCTTCATAGAATGTGTTGGGGAAGATTCCTTCTTCCTCAATTTTTTGGAATAATTTCTGCAGTACAGGAATAAGCTATTTCTTGAAGGTTTGATAGAATTCTGGTGTGAAGCCATCTGGACCAGGGCATTTTTTGGTTGGAAGATTTTTTATTGTTTTCTTTAATCTCAGTGCTTGCAATTGGTCTATTCAGGAGCTCTATTTCTTCCTGGCTAAGTCTAGGGAGAGACTGTGATTCCAAATATTGATTCATTTCCTTCACATTGTCAAATTTCTGGGCATAGAGTTTCTGGTAGTATTCAGAGATGATCTCTTGTATCTCTGTGGCATCAGTTGTTATTTCCCCTTTATCATTTCTGATGAAGGTTACTAGAGATTTTACTTTTCTATTTCCTGTTAGTCTGGCCAATGGTTTATCTATTTTATTTATTTTTTCAAAAAACCATCTTCTTGTTTCATTAATTTTCTGAATGATTCTTTTGTTTTCAATTTCATTGATCTCCGATTTGATTTTGGAAATTTCTTTTTCTACTGAGTTTAGGCTTAGATTCTTATTCCAATTCCATAAGATGGCTTGTGAGATTGTTGATGTGCTCTCTTTCTGTTTTTCGAATGTAGGCGTCTAAATTGTTAAATTTTCCTCTCAAAACTGCTTTTGCAGTATCCCACAGGTTTTGGTAGCTTGTGTTTTCATTGTTGTTATGCTCAAGGAAGTTAATGATTTCCTGTTTTATTTCTTCCTGTACCCATCTGTTATTCAACCAAAGATTGTTTAATTTCCATGCCTTTGTGTGGGGTCGAGTATTTTTGTTAGAGTTGAGTTCCACCATTAGTGCCTTATGGTCTGAGAAGGTACAAGGTAAAATTTCAATTCTTTTGATTCTGTTGATATTTGTTTTGTGTCCCAGGATATGATCAATTTTGGAGAATGTTCCATGGGCTGATGAGAAGAATATATATTTTTTATCTTTGGGATGGAGTGTTCTATATGCATCTATCAAGCACAGTTGTTCTAGGATCTTATTTAAATCTCTTATATCTTTGTTTAATTTCTGTTTAGAGGATCTGTCCAGCTCTGTAAGAGGAGTGTTAAAGTCCCCTGTTATTATGGTATTATCAGATATCATATTGCTCAGACTGAGTAAGGTCTGTTTCAAGAATCT
>CAUYPK010016565.1:0-35727 GCA_963574355.1 Loris lydekkerianus | reverse complement strand
ATAATATAGTCTGAGGTCTGGTAGCATGATTCCTCCTTCTTTGTTTTTATTTCTTAGTAATGTCTTGGCTATTCGAGGTTTTTTCTGATTCCATATAAAACGAAGTATTATTTTTACAAGATCTTTAAAGTATAACAGTGGAGCTTTAATAGGGATTGCATTAAAATTGTATATTGCTTTGGGTAGTATGGACATTTTAACAATGTTGATTCTTCCCAGCCATGAGCGTGGTATTTTTTTCCATTTGTTAACATTTTCAGCTATTTCTTTTCTTAGAGTTTCATAGTTCTATTTATAGAGATCTTTCACGTCCTTTGTTAGATAAACTCCCAAATATTTCATCTTCTTTGGCACTACTGTGAATGGGATAGAGTCCTTAACTGCTTTTTCAGCTTGACTATTGTTGGTATATATAAAGGCTACTGATTTATGAATGTTGATTTTGTAACCTGAGATGCTGCTGTATTCCTTGATCACTTCTAAGAATTTTGTAGTAGAATCCCTGGTGTTTTCCAGATATACAATCATATCATCTGCGAAGAGTGAAAGTTTGATCTCTTCTGACCCTATATGGATACCCTTGATCACCTTTCTTCCCTAATAATGGTGGCTAAAACTTCCATTATAATGTTAAAGAGCCATGGTGACAGTGGGCAGCCTTGTCTGGTTCCTGATCTGAGTGGAAATGCTTTCAATTTAACTCCATTCAACACGATATTGGCTGTAGGTTTGCTGTAGATGGCCTCTATCAGTTTAAGAAATGTCCCTTCTATACCAATTTTCTTAAGTGGTCTGATCATGAAGAGATGCTGGATATTATCAAAAACTTTTTCTGCATCAATTGAGAGAATAATATGGTCTTTGTTTTTTAATTTATGTGCTGAATTATACTAATAAATTTACGTATATTGAACCAGCCTTGAGACCCTGGGATAAAACTGACGTGGTCATGATGGAGAATGTGTTTGCTGTGTTGCTGGATTCTCTTTGTTAGGATCTTGTTGAATATTTTTGCATCTATATTCATCAGTGATATTGGTCTATAATTTTCTTTTCTTGTTGGTTCTTTTCCTGGTTTGGGGATCAGGGTGATGTTTGCTTCATAGAACATGTTGGGTAGTCTTCCTTCTTTTTCTACATTTTGGAACAGGTTGGGTAATATAGGCACTAATTCCTCTTTAAAGGTTTGGTAGAACTCTGATGTGAAGCCATCTAGTCCCGGGCTTTTCTTTTTAGGGAGGTTTTCTATGGTTGATGCTATTTCAGAACTTGATACAGGCCTGTTCAATATTTCCACTTGATTCTGGCTAAGTCTTGGAAGGTGATGTGCTTTCAAGTATTGGTCAATTTCCTTCAGATTTTCATATTTCTAAGAATAAAGTTTCTTGTAATATTCATCAAAAATTTTTTGAATTTCTAAGGAGTCTGTTGTTATTTCATCATTTCTGATTGATGAGATTAGAGATTTTACTCTTTTATTCCTGGTTAGGTTAGCCAAAGGTTTATCTATTTTATTGACCTTTTCAAAAAACCAACTTTTTGATTTATTGATCTGTTCTATAATTCTTTGTTTTAAATTTCATTTAATTCTGCTTTAATTTTGGTTATTTCTTTTCTTCTACTGGGTTTGGGGTTGGAATGTTCTCCCTTTCCAGTTGCTTGAGATTTCCCATTAATTTGTTAACTTCCTCTCTTTCCGTTCTCTTGAGGAAGTCTTGCAGTGCTATAAATTTCCCTCTTAGGACTGCCTTAGCACTATCCCAGAGGTTCTGATAATTCATGTCTTTATTGTCATTTTGTTCCAAAACTTTGGCAATTTCCTTCTTGCTCTCATCTCTGACCCAGCTATCATTCAGCATAAGGTTATTTAACTTCCATGTTTTTGTATGAGTATGCAGATTCCTGTTGTTACGGAATTCAACTTTTATTCCATGGTGATCCAAGAAGATGCAAGGAATAATTTTTATTCCTTTAAATTTACTGAGGTTAGACATGTGACCTAAGATGTGATCGATTTTGGAGTATGTTCCGTGGGCTAATGAGAAGTATGTTTATTCAGTTTTGTAGGGATGAAATGTTCTTTAGATGTCTGCTAAATCCAAATGTTGGATGGTTAGGTTTAAATCTAAAATTTCTTTGCTAAGCTGCTTACTGGA
Organism: Loris lydekkerianus; assembly: GCA_963574355.1. Classification (NCBI taxonomy): domain Eukaryota; kingdom Metazoa; phylum Chordata; class Mammalia; order Primates; family Lorisidae; genus Loris; species Loris lydekkerianus. Next base: position 33,571 of record CAUYPK010016565.1, on the reverse strand, counting down.
GGATCGATCCAACACTGCCAAAGGAGTGTTGAAATCTCTAACTATTATGGAGCTGGAGGAAATCAAGGTGCTCATGTCTGTTAGAGTTTCCTTTAAAAATTGAGGTGCATTCTGGTTGGGTGCATAAATATTAATAATTGAAATCTCATCATATTGAGTATTACCCTTAACAAATAGGAAGTGACCATTCTTATCCTTTCTTACTTTTGTTGGTTTAAAGCCTATTGTGTCTGTAAATAGAATTGCAACACCTGCTTTTTTCTGATTACCATTTGCCTGAAATATGGAAGACCATCCTTTCACCCTGAGTCTATATTTGTCTTTTAAGGTAACATGTGACTCTTGTATGCAGCAAATATCTGGCCTGAGTTTTTGTATCCAGTCACCTAACCGGTGCCTCTTTAGAGGACAGTTTAAGCCATTCACATTAATGGAGAATATTGATAAGTCTGGTAAAATTTTGGGTATTGAGTTTTTCAAAAGTCCAGTGGACATTTTTAATCCTTTTGCCACTGTGGAAGTTGGAGTTTGATCAAAAGTTTCTGAATGAGTTTACTTTCGTGGTAGAGGATTGTGCCGGTCATTATGGAGGATAGGTCTGAGAATATCCTGAAGAGCTGGTTTGGTTATGGCAAATTTCTTCAACATGTAAATGTCATTAAAGTATTTAATTTCTCCATCATAAATGAAACTCAGTTTAGCTGGATACAGGATCCGGGGTTGAAAGTTATTTTGCTTTAGGAGATTAAAAGTCGATGACCACCCTCTTCTGGCTTGAAATTTTTCAGCAGAGAGATCTGCAGTCATTCTAATATTCTTCCCTTTGTAGGTAATGGATTTCTTACGTCTTGCTGCTTTCAGAATTTTCTTTTTCATATTAACTTTAGTGAAGTTAATTATGATATGCCTGGGGGATGTCTTCTGGGATTGAGTCTTGCAGGGGTTCTGAAACTGTCTGCTATCTGAATTTCAGAATCTCTAGGCATGTCTGGAAAATTCTCTTTCATAATTTCATGGAGAAGGGCCTCTGTGCCCAGCAAGGCCACTTCATTGCTTTCAGGGATTCCAATGAGGTAGATATTAGCCTTCTTCGAATTATCCCAGAGCTCTCTGAGAGAATGATCCATTTTTGCTCTTCATTTCTCCTCCTCTTTGAGAGTTTGGGAGCATTTAAAGACTTTGTCTTCAATGTCAGAAATTCTTTCTTCTGCTTGCTCCACTCTGTTACTGAGGGCTTCTACTGTATTTTTCAGATCTTTGAGGGCTGCAAATTCTTGCTGCAGTGCGTCAAAATCTTTGGTGGTTTTGTCTTTAAATTCATTAAATTCTTGAGACAACTTTTGAATTTCTCCTTGAATTTCTAATTCCGAATTTTGAATTGCTGCTCGAATTTCTAAGTCCAAAATTTTCTTCATTCTATTCTATTAATCTTGTTTGCAATCCAAATTCTGAATTCAATTTCTGACATCTCAGCCAGGTGTTTATGAATGAGATCTTCAGTTACATCTGCCATATCTTTCCTTGTTGGGGAGGGGGGGGTTGTTGATCTATTCTGGTTATTCATGTTACCAGAGTTTTTCCACTGATTCCGCCCCATGATTATTTATACCATTTGATTTTTCCCAAACCACCTGAATGGTCCTTGGGGGATTGGCTCAGTTCAAAAGGTCCAAATCAATTGTCTCAGTCAGTACCTGTCTTGGGTGGGAGAGTTTAAAAGGTCTCTGGCAACTGGATCGCAGGAGTCTGGTTACTACTCTGATATGGCTTGCTCCAGTACTCCGTGGAGTCAGGAGGACCTACCCAGCAAATAGGTCAGTCTGGGAAGGTTGATGCCTCCTTCCCCACCTTGCATCTCTGTCATACCCAGTCACTGATTGTCCTGCAGGGCTTTGACCCAGTTGCCTGTAGTTAACAGATACTCCAGGGGTTTGTACCTGCCTGAATCACAAGGAAATCTATTTCTGCTCAGCCAGGCTGCTGCACTCTGCCTCTATCTAGGAGGGGGAGGTGAGGCCTGACAACCTCAGGCACTTGATGGTGGCTGGAGGGTGTTCAGTTTCAGCCCCACCCCGATTGATGTTACTGACAGAACAGAACAAAACAACTTTGTGGGAATTTGTTTCTGTCCCTACTAAATTCCCTTGCAGAAGAGAAGTTGTTTTGAGTTCCCAGAGCCTGTGCCTCAGGCCCTGTCTTTGCACCTGCAGGTTTGTATTCGGTTAGCTGTCAGTTCTAGCCTCCTGTCCTCCTTTGTCTATATGCTGATGATCCCCTGAGGGCCAGGTGTGTCTTAGGCTCAGTAAAGTGGTCCTCTGGGTCAGCCCCGCCCTGGAAACTTCCAAGCTTTACGGGTGCATTTCTAGTCCCCTCGCTCCACCCGCGCCAGTACCGCCTCAGGCAAACCCTTTACTCATGGGGCCTGTGTTTCCATCCCAGATCTGTTCCATGGTGGTTGCTACCTGAGTAGATGCCCGGCCTCCTCTGGTTGCCCGAGGGAGACAGGGGGTGTGGCTTCAGAATATCCGGGAGTGAGCCCTATTGTTCCCAAAAGAAGGCTGCTGCTCTGCACCTCAGGACACCACCTCTCCAGTGTGGTTCCCTCTCAGCCAACCATCCTCTCCTCATTCCTGTGTCCCAGAAGCAGCATTGACCAGCTACAGTTCAGGCCCTGTCCACACCCTTCGAGAAATCACCCAAGAATCTAGACTCCTGGGGGACAGGCCTCCAGACCTCAGAGTGAAAGTGGAAGGGGGTGCTGGGAGCTCAGAATTGCAGGTAGATAATATATACAGTTTTATGCTTGGCAGGAGAATGCCATGGCACCCTAGTAGGGGAGGTTGGTTCAATTTTTAGAGGGTCTCTCCCGTGGAGTGTAGTGGGAGGAACTTTGAACTCTGCTCGTTTGTTTGTGCAGCATTCTGAACCGTTCTTATTGGGGTGGGGACTCCCGTCCACTTGGTGATGGATTTTGTACCTTTTGTTTGTATCCTTGGGGTTGCAGCTCACCTCAGCAGGGTTGATGTGGGTTCTTCAACATTCTCTCTTGGTGCAGCTCTAATCCACCAGGTTACTTGCTAAATGTCTGTCCTTTAACTCTCCTTCTGGGTGGGAGCCTCTATGGAAAGCTGGCTTCAGTCAGCCATCTTGTCTCTGCCTCTTACTGACTTCTTACCAGTGATACCCAAGACCACTTGCTATTTTCATTTGTTACTAGAGACACCCAGTTGTTCAGCCATCATCATCTCATGATAGCCACTCATTCCCTACTTGATTTCCTCTTTTCCAGAACAGATCCCTGCTTCCTATCGAACAGGAGTGGGGAAGCTTTTCATGTTGATGGCCACATTAATTTAGCTATAATCAAATAAGGTCATATCCAAGAAACTTTAAATAAGTATACTTCAAAAATGTACATTATTTAGTAAAAATCTAACTACTAAGCTCTTAATAATTTTAATAAATAAAAATTATTTGAAGGTTAACCTTTAATTATGTTTAACACTTTGTTGTGTCTACTTTTTGTTGGAAACTAGATTACCAGTAATCTAGTATTTGGTTGCTGCCTAGAAGTCCACAGTTTCAGATGATCCTCTAGATGGGTACCAGTCATTGGTGACCTTAGCGTGTCTTGTTTTGGATTAGGTGGGAGAATGTAAATTCACAGTAATAAGTGATTGAAAAACAGGAAAGCTTATGTTGGGCTTGTTGCCAGAGGCATGAGTATTCTACTACATTTTTCCACATTTCAATTGGACCATTCTTACTATCAAAAAAATGGCATTAAAATATCATGTACTGAAGGATCAATCAATTCTATCTGTAGTTCTTCAGGTGCCTTGGTGATATCAACTAGGTAAGGCTGAAATGCTAATTTGAGCGTGATGTCATGATTCTCAATGTTAGTTAAGCTTGCATTGTATTGTGCAATTAATAGGTCTGTAACAGCTGTGTATTTTCAAATAATTCTCACAGATTGTCCTGCTTATCAATGACCTATGCTAACTACAGAAAATGTTCATTCAAATTTTCCTTTTGAAGAAGTGTTTTGAAAAATTGATAGCTTTTTACTAGCTTGGATTTTTTTGCCACATATCATATATACACTTAGTTTTACCTTGCAAAGAACTATTCAATTCATTTTGATTTGACATGACATCACACAGAAATACTGCTACATTCCTATAGAAATCTTCTTTCCATAAGTCACATTGCTGATTATGTTTGTCATAAAATTTAACTATATTGGAAAAGATAAAATTTTGGCTAACATCTGTTCCTGCCATAGCCAATGCATTTTACAATGATACAGTAAATCCACACTGAATGCCTTATCCTTCAATTATAGAATGTTAGGAAACTGATGAAACTATGTGCATTTGCATGAATATAATTAACAAAACTTATGTTAATAACTTGTTGGAAAGCATCACTTAAAATAGTAGCTTTAGTACATATTTTTTTGATGCAAGATACAAAAAAAGAAATGAGCGCATTTGGATCTGTTAATACTTCTTTTAACCCGTGCAATAAACCCTTCACATTTTCCTGTCATGGAAGATGCACCATCTGACATACACTCACTGAATTTACCAAATTCAATAAAATGGCAGGACATTTATCTTAAAAGTTGTGGAAGGTATCTATTTCCTTCATGTTTTATTTGCAAGAGTGCCAGAAGTGAATAATTTTTTGTAGGAAAGAAAATTTTATTTTATGAACCAAATAAGGTATAAAACATGCACCAAGTCAGTAGTATCAATTGATTCATCCTTAGTGTTTGACTCATATACATTTTCCTCTTGAAGATTGCAGGAAGTTGTTCTAGTAAGTGGAACATTAATTCATGCTGCTGATCAGTTATGATTCTCCTTGAAAGAGGCAGTTGTTTGCACTTTGAAACATTATCAGGGTCTAAACATCCTACAACTTCAACAATGCATTCTTTCACAATTTCCACATCACTGAATGCCTTTCCATTTTTTCTGACTATGTAAGTCATTTTATTGGCATTATTTCCAGGTCTTATTGTTGCTTGAAAGAGTTGTCTTTGCTTTTGTCTCTCATCTTTTAATTTCTGCAAATTTGGGGGGCTGCTCCCTCTAATTTAAAATATTCCTAATTCTTATGAGTATTATAATGCTGATGAGCATTGAATTTATGTAATGTTGTTATTATAGTATCACAAAGTAAGCAACTCATCTTTAGCAGTTATAAGATAATATTGTAATTCCCAATTCTAATTTAAAAGTCTGTTCTCTTCCTTCAATTTTATCTTGGTCTTCTTTGACATGATGGGCTGTTACAAGGACAGAATTAAAAAATACTATTGAGCTGTGCAACTATTCACAAATTCCACTTCAAACAGAAATGCAGTCCACCATTGTCAAAAGCTGGCATAGTCAACCCCATAAACTCTTGCTAACCAGCCTTGTGCAATAATGGCACCAGCCAGGCCAGGGAATATAGAATTAGATCTTGAGTGTAGCAGCCATAAATTGAGCCCTTATGGCTTACTAACATTCTAATTGGGCCAATCTGGGAGGATTATTTCATTGAAACTTATTTTATTCTTTGGTATTTTAAATATGTTCATTTTCATAATAAAATAAAAATATAAAAGTGAACAAAAATGTATTAATAAAAACAAAAAGATTTATTCTTTAAAATTTGGAGTTAGTCAAAAAGCTATCCTGGAGGATCTAAAAGGCTACATGTGGCCTTCCGGCTGCAAGTTCCCCACCTTAGAACCCCTTCAAAATCCTTCAATAGAAGTTTAGTTTACAGAAGTTGCCTCCCTTTTCCCTCTCCTTGCAAGGTAGACCAGGCTTATTCCTGATAGTCTTTGGCTGATTAAGTATTAACAACACATTTGATAATTAAAGCCTCTCATTGTCAGGACTTCAAGGCAAGATTCTTTGGGAAAGAGTCTCCCTTTCTGTGTCAATGGCATAATAAAATAGCTGTCATTCCAAGTAATGGGACTTGTACATTCACACAGAGACTCTGCCAATGTGGGAAGAAGTGATATTTTGAGAAGTTCACCCTGATCTCTCCTCCTTTGAAGAAATGTACATCACAGTTGAATTCAGAAGAAAAAAAATGCTTTCTGTTTGTAACATCTACTTAACGGTTTAATTTAAGTAAATGACATTAACAGAGTCCCAAGATAGTAGAGAAGTAAAATGGATTTAGAAAGATAAGAAAAAGTTCTTCCCTGTTAAAATGTAAAGAATATACAAAAATAGGGCTCTTCTGCTGGTGCCAACTTCTTTGCTTGAAGGACAGAAATTGAGTGATATTTTTGTTGATTTTTATAAAGGAAGAAAAAGAGAGACAAGTGTCATGGGGATAGGTAAATAAAGTGGGACTCTAGGGCAAAACTGGGGAAGCAAGTTTAAGGTTGTGATATGGTTTTGGGCAATTTCTACCGAAGAGACTATAAGAGTGAATTAGGATACCAAGAAGAAGGATATAGTAAAAAAAAAAAAAAAAGAGAGAGAGAGAGAGAGAGAGACAAGGGAAGAATTTTGAAAAACAATGACAGTACATTTAAGGGTCAGAGAAAGAAATAATTTAAGATTCTCCTCTATTCCAATTACTTCAAAGTCAATATACCCAGCCCTGCTGTTTATTGAGTGTCAGAGCCATAAATTCTACAAGCCCCACCTGTATGTTCATTATGGCTCAAATGGGTACAAAGTCTTTAAGGCTAGTCATGAAAAATAAAAGAGGGAGCAGGTATCATTATTCTCACACAAGGTAGGTTAATGTTCTCCTTATTATTTCTATTCAGGAACAATGAAAAATGCCCCCCCCCTTTTTAAAAATCTTCTTGTTCTTTAAATATCTCCATTAATAATTTAAAGATAAACTTGCCACTCTTGCCCCCAGATAAGGCAAAGGAAGTTGTGGATGGTTTTCTCATTGGCCCATAATTTCTGGAACAGAAAGAGTGATAAAAAAGTATCAGAAGTCTCTACCTTGAGTGAGAGGTTATCAGTACTCCCTCTGTAGAGATTTGGCTGTCATTGTCTACTTTCACACACCAAGGAAAAACCTTGGGGGTCTTGGACACTGTGGATCAAGGGCCAGCAGACACATTCTTTAAGGATCAGATAGAAATAGTTCTGGCTTTGTGCACCAATCTTTGTTATAACAATTTAAACCTATCAACGTATTACAAAGCAGCCATAAACCATGTGTAAATGATGGGCATGGCTGTATAACAATAAAATTTACTTGCAAAAATAGGCAGTAGGCTATATGTGGCCCCCATGGATCAGAGTTTGTGAACCCCTGCAGATGTCCTATGGATAATGGGAAGCTGTCAATCCCAGAAAGAAGAGCACAGTGGAGGAAGACTAACTGGCTTGGTTCCCTGGCTCTAATGCTACTGTGTGTTCTTAATCCTTCATGCCTAAGTTTCCTCATGTGTTAAAATAGGATAACAATAGTCATTGTCATGTAAATTAAATGAATCTATATGTATGACAACCACTTAGACCTAGATCTGGCAAAAAAAAAAAAAAAAAAAAGGCACAATAATTATTGTCACTATTATTTTCAGGTAGAAGGCTAAAGACAATGTACTAGCTACATATGATTTGAACATTGCTTTGGATAAGAAATACAGATGTATAAAGCCTTCTCACTGGTTTATATTTCCTGCTATCCCCCCAGTTTTTATCTCCTTGGTATTTTAAAAATCAAAAAGACCTTATTCCAAAGCAAGAAGAATACCCAAGTTTTTGCAGGTCCCAAGAATGTTCCATACATTCCTCAAAACTTCAGACTCAACATGTTCAAAAACTAATCTTTTATCACCACCACTCCATCTCTGTTTCTTCCCTAGTGTTATAATTCCAGAAATAGCTACTAGTGTCTAAGCTCAAAAACTTAAAACCTTTTTTCTCAATTCACCTACATCCAGTCACCAGACTCTGTCAATTCCACTTCTGCAGTATCTTTTGAGTCTTTTCTTTCATTTTGTCTTTCCATCCCTATGGTACCACCTTAGTTCACATTGTCATATTTTTTTACCCTGTACTTCCTTCCTCTAATCTTGCCCCAACCCCAATCCATTCTGCACAATGTCACTCATGGACTCGTCCATAAAAGCAAATCTCTCATCATTTTCTGTTTCATGTCTTTATTGTGAAGTTAAATCTCCTTAGCTTGACATGAAAGTTCTTTCATGATCTGGCATCTTCAGTCTCTGTTCCCATCTCCCTCTTCTGCCTTTCATTCCAGTGTATATTTTAGTAGTACTGAACTGCTTGCTGCTTCAGATCTCTGATAATCTCTTACTTTGAAACAAGCAATATAAGTTGGGCACCTTCCTTTGAGCTCCCATAGGATTCTTTTGACTAACTTATCCTAGCTCTTGCTGTGCTGTAATAATCTATTTGCTTACACTTTTCCCCCACAAGACAGTGAGCTCCATGAAAGAACAAATCCAGTCTTATTTGTGTTTATCTTTCCCTTGCTTCCCACAATACCAGATCAATCACAGGTATTCAATAAGTTGGTTAAATTAATAAACCATACAGCAAAAAAAAAAAGTACAAAAGGAGAATCAGAGGATTTGGCAGGTCATTGGAGATGATCCAGTCTTTGTCCATTGCTGATATTGAAGGGTTTACAGAAGTCCAAGGAGGAAAAAGAAGGGTGGGATAGGCAGGAAGATAGGCAAGTATCTGAAGAAAAGTTAATTGTGAGGCTTGAGGACACACCATTGGAGAAACTCAGAGTGAATTTTTAATAATTCAGGAATTTTAAATAAAAAGAAAGATAATTGGGAGATAGAGGCAGTTTGGTGCAGATTATTGCTACAAGAAATTGCTATTAAAAGGAGTTAATTGTTTATTTTCCTTTTTTTTGTTTTATGATGAAGAAACCTGAGTTTTTCTATAAGACAAGATCACTAAGAGAGAATACAAAGACAAGTTAGAATTGGGAGCTTAAACACAGTATGGGGCAGAGCACCAGTAGAATTAAGTCCAAATAAGGGTTGTCTTTGATAGGAGAAGAAACAGTTACTTAATGTTCAGAGGAAATAGAAGGGCCAGGAATGGCCAAATGGGAGATATTGAAGAGGTATGAAGGAAAACTAAGAGTTTAAATTGAATGACTTCCATCATCTAAGTGTGGACATAAGAACAGGCAGTACTGAGCTCCCAGATAGAGAAGGAAATAAGATAGTGCTCAGCACTAGGAATGGAGACGAAGAGACTGCAGGAGACAGCACTCATTGCCCAGATGGAGACAACGTTGACTAAAGAGATAAATCTGAGTCCTTTAAGAAAAATCTGGGTATCGGAGGTATTAAAAATAGTGTATTTGTCTATATTTTATGGCTCAAAAACAAGTTGGAGAATTAATTTTTGTTGTCTTCCAAATATGTTAATTCAGTAGGCCTGCTTTGAGTTCATGGTATCCACATCTAATAAATAGGGAAAATTTAGGCTACCTGTCATTTTACCTTTTGACATAATAAGGGGGAAGCCTCACCCTTAGCTGATAAAAATGTGGATTACACAGGTTTAACAGCAATTAGAGATAATTCTGAGAAAATTCCATAGGTATGTATAGGTTCAGAGTGTCATGATGAACAGCGTTGGGCAAGCAGATACATTTAAGGAATTTAGAAGAATTAATGGTGAAAGACTGACCACTACTTAGAAGTCAGACTACACCTCAGATTTATAAAATACCTGCACTGCTTTGGATAACAACACCTACCAAACTCATACCCATATGCATAACACACACGCACACATCACTTTTGTTGATAATCTTGTTCCTTGCTTTCTTAGTCAAGTAGCAACAGTCACTATAACTGTATTACAAAAACAAAAAGTTACTCTTAAGCTCATACCTGGTCTAGCAAGCAACTTCCTTATTCACTCCTTTCTCCAATCCCAATTTTTGTTTTCTGTTTAGAAAGATCATGGAGATATGATGCTATGGAAACCACATGGGTAAATAGTAAAATGGGGTCAAAATTAGGTGTAGAAAATCCTACACTCGGGAATCATCCCCAGGCCTAGATATGTGAAAGCCAGTACTCTGGAGAGACTCTTTCTTAAAAGCCATCTGATCACAGTTGTACTGCATTTATTAATTGCCACGGGAACCACCAGCTGTCATCATGAAACCTTTTATGGGCACACTGTAAATATTAAAACAGCATATTAAAATTATACCGTATGCAACAGCAGCTGATGCTATTTTATGAAGGCAATATTAAAGAGTGTGCAGAGTTATCACACTACAACTCCCATGATTCCTATTTCTTATAGGTCCCTCAAGGCATGATGCTGGGTGATAATTTTAACTCTTTAATCACAGTAGGGAGTTATTTGAGCACGTATGCTGAAGAACTTTATTCCTTAAGCCAGGGTGTGTAGTTGAGATAGATGCCTTTTTTTGCCTTCACCAGTCCACTTTCTACTGTAAAAGTGAGGGGAGGAAGATGGTAGATTTCCTTTGAAATTTCCCAGGGCAGAAAAGAGCGTTATATTTTTCTTAGAGTTAAAATCAGTATGTAGGAGTAGATCCTAAGAACTACATAACCTATCTGGCTTGACCTAGTTAGACTGTGTATCAGGTGGAATGGACTTCCTGGCTAGAAGAGAAATCCATCTGATGTACTTTGTAAAATCTTCTCAGAGCTAATTGAGACTTATTTGGGGGTGTCTCATAAGTCCTGCTTATTCCCCTTAAATCTTCTCTATTGGCTCTCCATAATGTCTGAAATTTCCACCACTGTATTTGGTACAGGGAACAAGATCCAGAAGATGTCTCTTAAAATTCAAAAATCCAGATAATATTTTTAAAATACTGTTAATTTTCTTAAGAGTGATTTTAATATCATTACTATGTAGGATAATATTCTTACTCTTAGGAGATACATCCTGGAGTGTCAGGGTGAAGTGTAATGATTACAAAACTTACTTTCACATGCTTTAACAATATAAAAATATGTAGTGAGTTTGTATTCATTACATTCATACAAATTGATATATAAACTAAATATGGCAAAAGGACAATAATCATTGAATTAAGGTGGTAGGTATGATTGCTACTATTGTATTTTTTTTAATTTTTCGTATGTTTAAAAATCTTCTCAATGAAAATGTGGAAAAATTCAGATTTCTGAGAATACCATGAAATTACTGAATCAAAATCCCTAGAATCCAGAAACAGAGATTGCTAGTGGATACCTAGAGTAAGTTTTAAGCCCAATAATGGCTAAGAACTATTGAATTAGAATGCTAAATGCTGGCAAAGGAAAAAGTGCCATAAGTATGTGATAAAATTAGCAACTTAGAAGAGAGGTGGAGCAAGGTGATAAAGTAGCACTCTCAGTGATTGTCCCCCAGAGAGATATATTGAATAAGTATCCACAAAATACCTCACAAGAGCTAAGAAAACCAGTAAAAGGATTACAGTACCTGATTATAGCACAAAAATAAGAAAAGATCCATTGAATAGGATAGGAAGGTCACACATAACCCTCCCAAAACCCCTAGTAGCACAGCAAAAGAGAGAGACTGTCAGTTCGGAGGAACCAGAGGGAAGTGAGAATAGGATTTTACCTTGTACCCCAATAGTAGTGGGCCTGCCACAACTAAAACCCCTATGGATGTTTACTGCACAGACCTCTATAGCCTTTTACTCCAGGCCATTACCCATAGACTGAGCCTCAGCACCAGATAGGACCACAGAGCCTCAGGCTTCAAGCTTGCATAGTGGACTCAATTTCTAACCTACATCATGATTGGGTCAACTTCAGTGGCTTTGGTCTCCACAGAGCTCTCAGCTGCAGGCAGCCCTCAGTGGCACCAGGTTTCTGAAGTATTGACTAGTGCCATACCAACTCCAGGAGGCCCCAGGCTTCTGAAAGTGCCACATTACCCACAGTGGAACTTCAGATTCTAGTCTGGTAGAGGCTCAGAATAGCCCATTACCATCCCAGCCACATTTCCCCGAAATTTCTGGTGTATTCCAGAACTGCAGAACTGCTGAAGAATTTTCCCAGAGAAAGCCAGTCTGCAAAGACTGGGATAAGAACCTACTTATTCAGGGTGGTGCCTGTGGCTCAAAGGACTGGGTGCTGGTCCCATATACCGGAGATGGTGGGTTCAAACCCAGCTCCGGCCAAAAACTACACACACATACACAAATGAACCTACTTATTCAAATACAAACACATGACCACAAGGGTCAAGGACAAGCAAGGAAACATCACCAAATGGATAATGACTAACTCCAAAAAGATAGAAATATATAAACTTCCTAACAAAGAATTTAAAATAACTGTTTTTAGGAAACACAGTGAACTTTAAGAAAATACAAAGAAATAATTCAATGAAATGAAGAAAATAATAAATGATCAGAATTAAAAATTTTACAGAAAGACCAAAATAATAATAATAATAATAATAATAATAAACCAAACATAAATTCTAGAGCACAAAAATGCAATGAATTACATTAAAAATGTCATAGAGGGCATCAAAAGCAGAATTGATCAAACATAGAAAGTAATCTGTGAACTCAAAGACAGATTATTTGAAAATATGTAGTCAGAGGAGAAAAAGAATAGGAAGAACTAAAAAAACCTTGTAGGATTTGCGGGACATCATCAAAAGAGCAAATAGTTGAGCCAAAGGAACTAAATAAAAAGTAGAGTAAGATAAAAGGATAGAAACTTTATTTAAAGAAATAGTAGCAGTAAACTTTCTAAACCTAAAGTAATATATAAATATCCAGCTATAGGAAAGTAAAAGGTCTCTAATCACATCAAATCCAGACAAGACTACTTCAAGACATATTATAATCAAAATGTCAAAAGTCAAAGAAAAACAGCAGATTCTGAAAGCAGCAAGAGAAAAGGCAAACAACTTATAAAAGTCTTTCAATACAGCTAACTGCCTACTTCTCAGCAGAAATCCAGGAAAAGCCAGAAAAGAGTGGAGTTATATATTCAAAATACTGAGGGAAAAAACTCTGATTACCAGGAATACTGTACCCAGCAGAGCTATCCTTTAGAAATGAAGGAGAGATAAAGACTTTCCCAAACAAGCAAAAATTGAGGGAGTTCATCACCACCAGACCTGTCTTACAAGAAGTGTCTTACAAGGAGTTCTTTAAGCTTAAAGAAAAAGGCACTAATGAGTAACAACAACAACAAAATCCAAAAGCTATGAACATATTGGCAAAAGTAAGTACATAGTCAAATTTGGAATTCATATGCTTCTCAATTATGATGAGATAATGATACTCAAGTTAAGTTGAAAATGCATTTAATGCTGGAAGCACAGCAGTTTTGACTTATAATAATTCTACATATAATTTTTTTTTTACTTTCTAAAGGTACAAAAGCAATATGCATTAAATAGAAATCATAACCCCATTAGAAGTTCATATGAGTTCCTCAATTTATTATGTGTTTGCATCCCAATAAAACTATTATAAAGTCAAAAAAAATGTTGAGCCATCAAAAGATAGGAGCCATCTTTATAATAATGCTGTAATGGTGGTGAATAAGTGACTTATCTCTCTCTCTCTCTCTCTTTTTTTTTTTATACAGAGTCTCAATTTGTCACCCTTGATAGAATGCTGTGGCATCATAGCTCACAGCAACCTCAAACTCTTGGGCTCAAGCAATTCTCTTGCCTCAGCCTCCCAAGTAGCTGGGACTACAGGTGCCCACCACAACGCCCAGCTATTTTTAGAGACTAGGTCTCACTCTGGATCAGGCTGGTCTTGAAACCATGAGTTCAGGCAATCCACCTGTTTCAGCCTCTCAGAGTGCTAGGAAAAGTTAAAAACAGAACTATTAAAAATAATAATAGCTGTAATTATTTTGTTAAGAGATATGTAATATCAAAGTGTAAATTGTGATATAAAAAATTCAAAATATTGGCTCCACGCCTATAGCTCAACCGGCTAAGGTGCCAGCCACATACACCAGAGCTGGCGAGTTCGAATCCAGCCTGGGTCTGCCAAACAACAATGACAATTACAACCAAAAATTAGCCAGGCATTGTGCTGGGTAACTATAATCCCAGCTACATGGGAGGCTGAGGCAAGAGAATCGCTTAAGCCCAGGAATTGGAGGTTGCTGTGAGCTGTGATGCCACAGCACTCTACCAAGGGCAACAGCTTGAGGCTCTGTCTCAAAAAAAAAAAAAAAAAAAAAAAAAATTTTTTTCAAAATATTGGCAAGTAGTGGAGGAAAACTATAGAGGGTTTTTTTTTTTTTTTCACTTACAGTTGAGTTTTTAATCAACTAAAAATAACCTGTCAGAACTATAAAATGGTTTTTTATGTTAACTTTTTGGTGACCACAAAGCAAAAACCTATAGTAGATGCATAAATGAGCGCGCGCGCACACACACAGGCAAGGAATCAAAACATATCACTAGAAAAGATTACTTATCCACAAAGGAAGGCAGCAAGAGAGGAAGTTCGGAACAAAAGATCTACAGGATAACTAGAAAACAATTAACAAAATGACAGTGCTAAGTTCTTACCTATCAATAATTACCTTGAATGTATATGGATTAAATTCTCCAATCAAAAGACATAGAGTGGATGAATACATTTCAAAATTAATGCAAGACCCTACTGTGGGGCACCTATAAGAGATTCAATTCACCTAAAAGAGGACACATATGGTCAGAAAATGAAGAGATGGACAAAGATACATCATGCAAATGAAAAACAAAAGAGGGCAGGAGTAGCTATTCTTATATCAGGTAAAACAGACTTTAAGCCAAAAATGTGTTAAAAGACAAGATCATTACAAAATATTAAAGGAATCAATTCAGCAAAAGGATATAACAGCTCTAGGTACACATGCACCAAATATCAAAGCATCTAAATTATAAAGCAAATTTTTATAAACCTAAAGGAAAGACAGACTGCAATACAATACAATACAATAATAGTAAGGAACTTAATCACCCCACTTTTATCAATGGACACATCATCCAAACAGAAAATCAATATGGAAATATGGAGAAACATAGAACTTAAACAACATTCTAGGTCAAATGTACCTAACAGAAACATAAAACATTCCATTCAACAGTTGTGGAATACACAGTTTTCTCAATTGTACCTGGATTCTCTAGGATAGACTATATGTTAGGCCAGAAATAAGTCTTGGCAAATTTAAGAAGATTACTATATCAATTATCTTTCCTAACCCCAGTGGTATATAAAACTAGAAATCAATAACAGAGGAACTTCAGAAAATTTACAAATTCATGGAAATTAAACAATATACACCCAAATGACCATTAGGGTGATTAACAAAGTAAAAGAAAAATTTAAGAATTTCTTCAAACAAAATGGAAACACAACATACCAAAATCTATGGAATATAGAAAAAGCAGTTCTAAGAGTAAAGTTTACAGAAATGAATACCTACATCAAAAGAGAAGCAAGATCTCAAATAAACAACCTAACATTGCACCTCAAGAAAATAGATAAATAAGAGAAAAGTAAATTAAAAGAAAGAATAAAGATTAGAGAATATGTAAATAAAAACTTAACAGTAGAAAAGATCATCAATACTAAGAGTTGATATTTTGAAAACATTTAAAAAATCAACAAATCTTTAGCTACACTAAGAAGAGAGAGGACTCAAATAAAATCAGAAATAAAAAAGAAGACACAACTGATTCAAGAAAAATACCAAAGATCACAAGGAGACTATTATGATCAATTAAATGGCAACAAATTAGATAACTTAGAAGAAACTGACAAATTCCTGAACACATACAACCCACCAAGACTGAATTATGAAGAAATAAAAAAAGTTTAAAGACCAATAATGAGTAGATTCAATCAGTGTAGCATCAAAGAACACCTGAGAACCCGATGGCTTTGAAGCTGAATTTTATTGAACACTTGCAGAAGGAGTAAAACCAATTCTTCTCAAACTATTGCAAAAAACTAAAATGGAATGATTACTTTCAAACTTATTTTACAAGGCCAGCATTACCCTGATACCAAAGTCAGACAAGAACACTATCAGAAAAGAAAACTACAGGCCAATGTCCCCAATGATATATATGCCAAAAGTCCTCACCAAATGACACGTAGGCAAACCAAATTCAACAGCAAATTAAAAAGAACATTCCTTATAATCAAATTGGATTCACACTAGTGATACAAGGATGGTTCAATGTACATAAATAAATAAATGTGATATATCACATAAACAGAATGAAGGAGAAAACACATTTATTTCAATAAATGCAAAAAATGGATTTGACAAAATTTAGCATTTTTTCACAATCAAACTCTCAACAAATTAGGTATAGAAGAAATGTATTTCAACACAACAATGGTTGGTCATACATGAAAATTTAAAATGTAAGTTAAGTATGTTAAGTATGTTAACATACTTAACATATGTAAGTTAAGTATGTTAAGTATGTACAGCTAACATACTTAACAAGGAAAAGTTGAAAGCTTTTCCTCTAGAGGTTAGGAACCACAAAGCAAGGATGCCCACTCTCACTACTTCTATTCAGTCTAGTACTAGAGGTCTCAGCCAGAACAATTAAGCAAAAAAAAATTTTTAAAAAGCATCTAAATTGGAATGATATTATATTACCCCTGGTTATAGATGACATAATCTTATTTATGTATAGAAAATACTATGGACTCCACAAAAAAAAAAAAAAAAAAAAGCCAAAACTTAGTATACAAATCCTGTACAGTTGCAGAATACAAAATCAAGATACAAAATCAACAGCATTTTTTATGCGAATAGCAAACTATCTAAAAAATAATTTTTAAATCCCATTTATAATAGTTTCAAAAGAAAATAAAATACTTATAAATAAATGTAACCAAGGTGAAAGGTATCTACACTTAAAATTATAAACATTGATAAAGAAATCAGAAAAAGACAAACAAATGGAAAGATGTCCCATGTTCATAGATTAGAAGAATTAATATTGTTAAAATGTCCATACTACCCAAAAAGATCTACAGATTCATCATAGTCACAATCAAGATACCAATGACATACTTCACTGAAATAGAAAAACAATCCTTACATGTGTATGGAGCCACAAAAGACCATTGTATAACCAAAGAAATCTTGAGTACAAAGAACAAAACTAAAGGCATCACACTTCCTGACCTCAAAATATACCATTGTACAAAGCTATAATAACCCAAACAGCATGTTACTGGCATAAAAATACACACATAGACCAATTAAACAGAATAGAGAAGGCTAGGAATAAATTTACACATTTACAGCCAGTCCATCACTGACAAAGGCATCACCAGCAACATACGGTGAGGAAAGAACAGATTTTTTAATAATTGGTGTCAGGAAAACTTAATATTCACATGTAAAAGAATGAAATTAGACTCTTATCTCACAACATATACAAAAACCAAGTTAAGTGTGTCCTGGTCTGGTGGTTCATGCCTATAATCTCAGCACTTTGGGAGGCCAAGGGAGGAGGGTTGCTTGAGGCCAAGAGTGCAACACGAGTCTGGGCAACATAGAGAGACTGCATGCCTACAAAAAAGTTTAAAATTGGCCAGGCATGATAGCATGTGCCTGTAGTCTTAATCTACTTGGGAGGCTGAGCTGGAGAACTGCTTAAACCTAGGAGTTGAAGGTTGCAATGAGCTATGATCACACCATTGCTCTCTCGCTTGGGCAACAAAGTGACACCTTGTTGCAAATAAATAAATACATACATACATACATAAATAAATAAATAAATAAATAAATAAATAAATGTAATACCAGAAACTGTAAAACTACTAGAAGTAAACAAAGGGAGAAAACGCCAACATCGTTCTGGTCAATAATTATTTTGGATATGACTCCAAAAGCACAGGCAACAAAAGCAATATTGTACAAATGGGATTACACCAAACAAAAACTCTGCACGGCAAAGGCAACAATAAGCAAAGTAAAGAGACAACCTACAGAATGAGAGAAAATAGTTGCAAAATCTATATCTGATGTAGAGTTAATATCCAAATTATTTAAGGAACTCAAACAACTTAATAACAAGAAAACAAATACAATAATCCCCTTTGTCTGTAGTTTTGGAATGTTTATAGTAATTTTAAGTGTAGATACCTTTCACCATGGTTACATTTATTTTTTAGGTTGAAAACCATGGTCTGGGTCTCTCTGTCACCTTTCTCCTTCATGAGAGGGACCCACTTCCAACACTCTTTGGAAATGCTCTAAACTCTCTCATTCTTCCAAAATAAAACCTCTCTGTTACCCTGAAACTTGTGTAGGTCACTTTTACTTTGTACCCACACTGCCTGTGCCACTCCGTTTTTACTTTCAGTTTCACTTCGGCTTTTGGTTACCACCATGCCTCAGTTGAACTTTCTAGCTCAGCCAAGTAATCCTACCAAGTCATCTGGGTTTGGGGGAGGGGGAGTGAAAACCATGGTCTGAAAATATTAAATGGGAAGTTTTAGAAATAAACAATGTATATGTTTTGAATTGTTTGCCATTCTGAGTAAAGGGATGAAATCTCTTGTCCTACTCCATCACACCTGGGATGTGATCATCCCCTGTCCCGCATCTCTGTACTGTACATGCTACCTGACAGTCACTTAGTAGCCATCTCTGTTATCAAGTTTTAAAAAAGTACACATAGCCTTTGGTACTATCTTCAGTTTCAGGCATCCACTGGTGGTCTATATTCCCTATAGATAAGGGGACTGCTGTAACCCAATTTAAAAATGGCTAAAGGACCTTAATAGACATTGCTTCCAAGAATACATGAAAATAGTCAACACGCATATTAAAAGATGTTTCTCATCCCTAATCATCAGAAAAATGCAAATTAAAACCACAATGAGATAGCACCTCACACCTGTTACAAAGACTATTACCAAAAAGTCAAAAGATTAAGTGTTGGCAAGGATGTGGCAAAAAGGAGATTTCTTGCACACTATTTTTGGGAATATAAATTCATTCCATTATACAAAGCAGTATGGCATTTCCTCAAAAACTTAAAAATAGAACTACCACATGATCCAGCAATCCCACTTTACCAGCTACATATCCAAAGGAAATGAAATCAGTATGTCAAAGACATACTTAATTTTTATGTTTGTTGCTGCATCATTCAATAGCCAAAATATGGAATCAACCTAAGTGTCAGTCAGTAGATGAATAGATAAAGAAAGTGTGGTATGTATGCCCAAAGGACTTTTACTCAGTCACAAAAAAGAAGGAATCTTGTTATTTGCTGCAATATGAGTGAACTTGGAGGAGCTGCAATAAACCAGGCCCAGAAGACAAAGACTTCTGCCCTCACTTACATGTGAAACCTAAAAAAGTTGATCTTAACAGAAGTAGAATGTGGAATAGCGATTATAGGAGCCGAAGTCGCTGGGGTGATATAGGTGTTGGGGAGATATTTGTCAAAAGATGCAAAATTTTACTTAGATAGGAGGAGATCCATTGCACAACATGGTGATACCATTAACAGTATACCGAAAAATTCTAAGAGAGTAAATGTAAAGCGTTCTCATTACAAAAATGATAACTTTGTAAGATAATGAATATGCTAATTAGCTATATTTAGTTATTCCATAATGTTATTTACATCAAAGCAATAGGTTATAAACAGAAAATACATACAATTGTTTCTGCTAATTGAAAAAGTTTTGTTTTTCTTTTTAAAGTAACTTATTTTAAGGAGAAAAATCAACTCAACCAAAGTCCCCTATTTCATTTGGGCTACAAATGAAATTGAGTTAATGGGTAGGAGTAATGTTACCCTTTAATTGCATAGAACTGCAATCTAAACAAACTGAAAGAGAGTTTCAGTGGAAAACAAGAGGATCAGAGAGTTAAGAAAACAGCACACTATGTTCTTTCTAGAAGAAATGCAAGCAAGTGTTCAGAATTCCTGTGATCAGAATTCTTCAGTGACTCTCTACCTCCTTATGATCAGCAAATTCACCTGAGAATCTTTAGAAATATAGAGACCAAAGCCTGCTGACCTGCAATGTCCATCCTCACCCATCAGAACAGTATTCCTGTATTGTAAAAGCTCATAGATAATTCTAATACCCAGCGGGGTTAAGAAGCCATCACCCACAGAATGAAACCCCAACTCTTCAAACAGGCTAATTCTGTCTTCTCAAGGGTGGGAGCCTAACACAGCCATCTTGGTACCCTAACGGGCCAGCACAGTTCCTGATACTTAATACTAGATTATTTATAAATGTTAATTAAATTAATACATCAGTGGGCTAGACAGATGAACAGACTTTACTTAGGAGCCCTAGGAAATGGTAAATAATTTGAATATCCTGAAATGAAAGTGAGAGAGGGAAGGGAGACCAAGGATAAGAGCAGAGGCAGAAAGCAGAAAAAGTAGATGCCAAAGAAAATTCTACCTGTTTTGCAATTTCTCTTATAAGACTTCTAATCTCCTTTAAGGACAAGCAGGAAAATGGAGTATAGAGTGTCTCTTTGCTAATATCTGCACATTTGGGGACTCCTTTAATTATAGGTATACACTGTATTGTCCTGATCCTCAAAAGCTCCAGGACTTATTATTTTTAATGTTCAAAGACACAATTAAACCCTAAAGATCCCAGACTTCCTGAAGATCACATCCTTTCAGTGTTCCTTGACTGGAGTATAATGTTGGTCTGTATATTCTTTTAAGTTTTCACCTGTTTCTTTCCTTAGGTTTGGGCAGGATACAAGTTTTCTTTTAGAAATGACATTGTGACTTATAAAACTTGCTCACTGGAAATTCTCGTTCTTCTGATATTGGACATCAAAGAGGTATATTTCCCTTAGCTGGTAGACAATGGGAAGTTGTGACGATTCCCTTGAAAAACATTGCTCAGGTCCCCACCCTTAGGTGGATCACTAGTGATTGTTTCTTTTGGAGGAAAGGCAGAGGAACAAACCAGAATAAGAAGGAGGACAGCAATGAAATAAAAATCTGAGCTCATGCCTGGAAATGTGGGTGGTTAAGTAAGGCCTGGCTTTGGAAAACTAGTATTACAGGAAAATCCATCCTTTGCTCAGGCTATTATTACTCACCCATTTAACCACTGCAAACCTCCTGAGTGTGAATATTAGATCCAACAAAGAGAAGAGGGCCCAATGGTGGGTGTTTAAAATTCATCCTCTGTTCTTGACGTGGAAACCTGGTTTTTCTGAGCTCCAGTTGAAGAAGTTTGTACACATGACTTCTTTAAAATCTTCTGGTGGTTTCTGAACTCCATGTTTTCTCTTCAATTTATTATTCCTACTGTTATAATATTTGGCTCATGGAAAAGTTTGAGAAACTTGAGAACATTCTGAACCTTCTCCCCTGACGTATGCTCATATTCACAATATTTGCACACATTTTAGAGGGTTCATGGGCCTCTCTGAAACTACTGTATTAAACCCATATCATCCTAATCTGTTCAAAAACTCCCCATTGCCTATGAAAAAACATTCTTAAAATGTGTTGGCTGCTATTCAAAGCTCCCCACATTATGTACACTACTTATCTATCTCAGAGTGGTTCCCAAAATCCATTCATTTATCTTATGGGTACTGAGCATTTACTCCTTATAAAATATTAAAAATTACATATTTTATGTATATGTGTATATGTACATATGTGAATATAAAGCATTCATTATATTAGAAACAGAAGGATAATAAAGACGTGTAATATATATGACTTTCAGTTAGGAGTTTAAAATCTAGAGAAAAAGATAAGATGGGTAACTAAATATTGATAAATTAAAAAGTGGCAACAGCAACGGCAGACAATGTTGCTTGCCCATCCAATAGCCATTTTCTCTTTATTCCTTGTGGTCAAAACAAAGATTTTATTCCCTTGTTCAATCATCTTGGATATAACTTGATTTTATTCAGTTTTTTTTAAAAAGGCTGTTGAGCAAGAAAGAATTCCTTTCTTTCTGCTATGGACATTGATGTGTGAACGATGAAACATCATGTCTGGAATGGCAGCAGCCATGTTGTGACTGAGAGAAGTTCTAGCTTGTGTGGGACATCCTAGCAGAGATAGCACAGAAAAGTGGGAGGAACCCATGTCTTTGAAATGGTTGAGCCACTGACTTGACAAACAAGCTGCCTTAATGCCATAGTAAATCCTTTGTTTGTTTGATACATTCTAACCTGTGTTTTCAGTACAGGAGTTGAAAGCATCCTTATTGTTACATGTGCATTAAGATAAGCATGGATAATGGGCTGTGGGAATCAAAGAGGAAGAGAAGTGGGAGAATCAAGTGTTCAACTCTGACTTATCTATGTACAGATGTGCCATATGTGTATGTGTGTATCTGAATGTAGATGTATATATATGCATATAGTTTTATGGCATATATGCATATGTATATGCAAATATAAATATTTTTATATTCATATATATATTTCTATCTCTACTATCTGGACAAAATGTGGCACAGTAGGAAAGAGCTTGAGCTTTGAAATCGTTTAGTTCCCGTTGGTCCTTAGACGTGATGCTGGAAGTGCTCCAGTGGCACAACTGGTTAGCACGTGGTACTAACAGAAGTGATGCTGGAGAAATTATTTATTTGTGTGCACCTTAGTATCATCATGTGTGAAATGGTTCAGTACTCCCTTCCTCACATGGTTTCATGAGGACTAGATGAAATGATGTACATTGGTATAGTGCCTGACATGTGGCATACCTTCAGTAGGTGGTATCGATGATTTTGTCTCTTTCCTGCAGACAAAATATATTTCTTGAGTACCTACAGAGTGCTGTTCCTTTCTTAGTCATTGATTACAAGGGGAAAGAAACCTCACTATGATCCCTGATCTCATGGAGCTTATGATTTTATTAACAGTGATATGAATAAGGATATAATTATAAACTCAGATGAGTGAACTTGACCTTGTCTGAGAGTTAGTAAAGGGAAGGTGGTGCTGGAGCTTGGGGGTAGAGGGTGATGGTGTGATCATCATTCTAGGATATAAGGAAGAATAAACAAGCAGCAAAAATACATAATTGCTTGTTCCTGGATAGTAGGCTTCTTAAAGTCCAGGATTATAGATAATCATATATTCTTTGTACCCAGCACAGTGGCGAAGCTCATTATAGATACTCATAAATATTTGTGGACCGAGTAAACAATCCCCTCATTCTCCTTGTCAAAAAAAAAGTGTAAAATATCTAGTTCTAGAAGATAAGGGATAAAAAGCACTTGAATACATATCAAAGCTCAATAATTGATAGCCTTTATTACTATTATTGTCTTAAAGTTTGCATAAGTCTGCTGCTACATTGTAAGCTCTGAGTGGTAGGAAATGTATCTTATTTATCTTTGAACATCCCCAAGTTCTTGGAACAACTTGCATAGAATAAATCATCTGTAGAAATTCAGAGAGTTTAAAAAAAAAAAAAAAGAAAGAAAGAAAGAAAAGAAAAATTCAGAGAATAAATAACATT
Source organism: Loris lydekkerianus (assembly GCA_963574355.1). Classification (NCBI taxonomy): domain Eukaryota; kingdom Metazoa; phylum Chordata; class Mammalia; order Primates; family Lorisidae; genus Loris; species Loris lydekkerianus. Next base: position 10,082 of record CAUYPK010016565.1, on the reverse strand, counting down.
CTTAATTAGGAATTAAATTGACAGATTATGGAAACCATTTGCATTAAGAAAATAAAATATGAAAGCTGGGTTAAGTACTCTCTTCAGGGAACATTTAATGTTAAGTTTCTAGAATAGAGATAAAATATATGTATAAAAAAACTTCAAAAACTAATGTAAAAACAAGCCAGAATTCTGTGCAGGGGTGGCAGGGAAGAACATTGTAAAATAGTTCATAGAAAACATCATCTATGTGATTCAAAGCATACAGCTTTAATGCCACCCTCTCTGAGACCACTCACTCTAATCAGTCTCTAGAACACTTGTCTGTTTTAACTCTTTGCCTATCACTTACAGCCATCTGATACTTTTCCTTTTCCATTGGTTGATTGACGAATTAATTGATTTTTTGAATTGCACGTCTTTCCCACTAGAATGAGTCATGGTCTTGCCTGACTTCTTCCCTTTCTCCAGTCACAGTACCCAGAACCGTATCTTGCACGTGCCTGCTGTATAAAGGGGCACATAAACAAAACTAACACTATGTACGTTTGCGCAAAAAATAAAAGGGTGTTGCAAGTATACACAGGAATTTTCAGGGAGTGAGGTGTTAAACGGGCGGAGGCTTGGGGAATGGTACTCAGCATGGTGCTTGAAAGGAACTTTACTTACTTTTATCTGAAATTATTTCTTTTAAATAGACTAGAAGGAAAAGGTGACAAAATATTAACTATTGATATTTAGTCCAATGACGAGAATTTGAGCACTACACTATTCTTTTTTGGAGTTCTCAGAACAAGTTAAAAAAAAAAAATAGAAAGTTTAAAGAAGAGTAAATTAACCCCTGTAGTTTTACAGGGTCTAAAGGTCTCTGAAGTGCTGTTACCTATACTTGATCATCACAGTAATTTCGAGATAATTATCCTCAGCCTTAGTTTTTATGGGGGGGGGGTGGGAGGTGGGAAATAAGACCGAGATTTATGAAGGGAATTGCTATAAGGACCCATAAAGTCAGGGCAACATTTGGCTGAAAGCATGACCTAGGTAGGGATGATTTCTCTTTCAAGAGAAAGATATGATTCAGATATGAGAACTAGATAAGAGGTTAAAAGAAATTAGCTTTGAGGCCTATGCGAGAGAGAGCTGAACGAGTTCAATCTAAAGAAATGGAGAACAGCAGAAAAGCAAGTATCCTATGTAATCAGTACTAATTTGAAACTAGCTGATGAACAACTACAGGCCCACACAAAGAGAAAAACACAAATTCGGGAGGTGGTAGAACGGGGTTCAGTGGGTTCCCACCTTCCGGGTACAATGTAGTGGTATAGGGCATATCTCCTGGATAAAAGACTCAACTACAAATGGGACTATACCTTATAAACACAGATGATGTAGCCTAATCTTATGTACCTTTATTTTGTCAATCCAAAATAAAATTTAAAAAAGAATAAACAAGCCATGCAAATGATGAGCTACAAAAAATGAAATAAAATACCATATATACTCGAGTATAAGCAGAGTTTTTTCGGCACAAAATTTGTGCCGAAAAACCCGAACTCGGCACAAATTTTGTGCCGGAAAAAATTCGGCTTATACTCAAGTATATACAGTAACATAAAATAAAATAAAAAAGTGACGGAGAACAAATGAACAAATATTTCAATCCAAACAGAACATGTGCTCAGATGATCTTAGGTAAGTTGCTTAAACTTTTTAAGGCTTAATTTTCTCACCATAAAATAGGATGATTACCTACCTTACATGGTTTCTGTAAGAATGAAGTTGAAAACCTTTGTTAAAGACATAGTTCAATACCTGGTAATTAATAGATAGATGTTCAAGAGCCAGATGCAGTGACACACACCTACAATCCCAGCAACTCAGGAGGCTGAGTGGAGGGCATCTCTTGAGCCCAGAAGTTTAAGACCAGCTTAAGCAATATAGCTGAGACCACTCATGGTGGCATACGCCTGTAGTCACAACCACTGGGGAGGCTGAGGCAGGAGGCTCTTGAGTCCAAGGGTTCGAAGTTAACATGAGCTCTGAGGTACCTCCCTCCAGCCTGAGTGAAAGAGCAAGACCCCAACCCCTTGCTAAGAAAAAAAGACATTCAGTATCTGTGTGTTTTCTGTTGGTTTCTTATGCTCCCTCATATTAGCTTGAATCATTCCAAACTTCCTCTTTTGAAAGTAAAAAATGGTTGAATATGGGCAATTTTGTGAGATTCATGCACTCACCCTATGAATGTACACTCTGATATCACTACCAGCTATCCCATCTTGAATTTACATGTGAAGGAGGGAGGGACCCAAGTTTGAATGAAGCTTAATTGTTAGTAGCTTGAGTTTGAGCACCTATTTGCAAGAATCAATAAAAGGGATTTACAAGTATGTAGGGAGGAGGAGGAGAGTCCAACTGGCAGAGACAGGTTTACATAATCAGGGTTAGGCAATTGCAAACAGGACAGCTGCTCAATAGCTTTTGGCACCAAAATATATTGACCAGCTGGGGTATCATTAATGCTTAACAGTTTTATACTTACGACCATATCTCGGCCAATTAGGTTCTCTTTGACTGCCAAAGGGTGTTATATATTCTGATGCAAATACCACATGTGTATCTGTGTAGCTCATATTCACATAAATATATTGCATAATATACACTAAATATAAATGTATGTGCTTCTTTGGAATACCAGGTAAGGTGGTGTGACCATACATAGAATTAAATTATAAATTGATTTCTTTTAAAAAAGTAATTAGTCATTACTCTGGGAAAATTTGTGTGCACATGTGTGTGTGTGTGTGTGTGTGTGTGTGTACTGAAAGTAAAGGGACCCAAAGAATTAAAATAATTTTTTAAATGAATTATTACAGAAAAAGTAATGTGGGGAGAGAGCCGGTTTTGCACAGTATATGCACACTGTCAAATACAGGCAAGGAGAGAGTCAGTTGCTAAAAGAAAATCGTTGAAGGATGTAAACAGAAAGCTGTTTATGGCATCAAAAGAAACCTTTGGGCCAGGGTCACAGGCCCATGAAGACATTTCAGAAATGCTTCTAGCTGACTTTTCTCCTGATAATGCCTTTATATTATGAGATAGGCAAAACAAAGACAAAATATAAGAATATTTTTCACAATGCTTCATATACTAAAATTTAATTCATTAAAATATTCAGATTTTCAGTACTTATAATTTTGGCATCTGCTGAATAAAATTTAAAATACAAAATTTTATTCACTAGCAAAAACCAGTCATCCAAACTCAGAAACCTTACTATCTAATTCAAAATGCATGTGAGTAAGGATTTTCACCTGTAAACCGTTTCCATTTTTATACTTTATTTTTTATTTAATTTGACATCTACTGAAATGTTTTGCTTACATTCTTTAGCATCTCTGGATTGATCTTTAAACCTGGTACTGATCAGATATTTTTCCTTCTTCAAAAGATGCACACTTGTTTGGCTACTAAACGTAACATCCAGTTTCCTTCTTCAAAGCCAGAGACCGGACTAAGAACCTTACATGGATTACCAAGACATGGGAGGCGACCCAGCAAGCTATTTCTTCATTTTATGGAAGAACTTAATTATCCATAGAAGTCAAACAAAACATTGAGATGTGAAGGCAGCTACCAGTATAAAGAATCTTTTTTTTAAAAGTACTCCAACTTCTTCTTTCTTTTTTTTTCTTTTTTGCTGATTATTTGACAAGCTAATGAAGTACATTTTTATAGTCTAGTTTATCTTTTTTCTTTCTATAGGTATAAGGCTTGGAGAAAGTAGGACTTGGAGCAGTAGTAGTAGCAGTAGAAAAGACTTTGGCAATCATCAAGGTCAAGTCCCTCATTTATAAATGAAAAACTTTAGATGGGGGAAGCTTTTACTACTTACAATTAGTGGCAGAGCCAAAACTAGATCCCAAACATGTACCTGTAACTAGACAAATACTGTTTCCTCTAAATCCTGTTATCTTAAAACTACTTTCTAAGCCCACCTTCTCTTAAAATATTATGCACCCACTTAACATTTTCAGATTGAATAATCAGCACTTGTGCTGTTGTGGTTTTGCTTTTCAAAGGTAATAGTGGGATAGCTTGTTATGTTGAAACACCTGGGATAAAGGAATCTTGGAAGCCAGCCTGGAGGAGGTGTCCATCTCCATGCTCTGTCTTCACCTTGCACTGGCATTGCTCCACCAGCATCACCACCTTGACCACGGGTGCAAGGCTAGTGCAGTTCAGAGGCAAGTGCATAGTAGTAAACTTGGTGGGTGAGCAATGGGAGCAGAAGACATGAGAGTGCTGTGCGGTTCCAGGAAAATGAACAGACCCACATTTCCCAAAGCAAAGATGATTCTGTACAACCACTTTTTCACAGTCTTCATGGGTAATAGTCTAAAAGGCAAACACATTTCCATTATGTTATCTTGAATCGTTTAACATAACATGGTACAGATGCTATAGACTATAAGTCTGAGGATAATTTAGACTAAAAATTCCAAAGCTTTCCAACTGGGAATACATTTTGCAATATCCAAGTGTTGGGATATATAAGGACAATGAACTACCTCAACTAAATTTTCTTTATTGAGTGAACTATTAAGTTAGCCTTTAAGAAATCTCTAAGTTAACATGAAAATGTTTCATGCTACCCTATTTGTGCCGAACTTTAAGAAATTTTGTCTAATTGGATATTACCAATTAGAAAAATTATACTGGCAATTTCCTTATATAAGTAATGTTCCTTACCTGTTTATTTCTCACAGTGCTTTGTGCATAGTAGGTTCTCAATACATATTACTTCAGGTGATGCATAGATCAGAATACCATGAGTTTAATGCTATCCTATTTTGCAAGGCCTTGTAGTGCATTCAAAGCTTTGAAGTTGCATGCAGCAGAGTTGCAATGCTTATGCCTGCAAATTATCATATATTACATCACATTTGCCTCTCTCATAACCTCATACACCTAGCTTTATGCACCTTTCAAAACATGTAAGGGTCAGACACCTTTGTTTTAATTTAATTAGCAATAAAATTGAAAATAAAAAATTTCAAAGGAAATTTGATTGTCCAATTCTTAGCAGTACTATTCTAATTGCACATGGGCAACAAAGCAGTCATTATTATTTGATAATTGACTTGTCATCACTCCATATCCTTGCCTTTTCAAGCAGAATACTTAACTGCTTCACACAGTCAATTGCCTTATAATACAGCTTGCTTAATTGGGTAGCATTACTGGACTGTAAAATTTTATCCTACCCTGTATTGTTTTTGGTTCATTATCTTCATGTTTAAGGACCCAATGCAAGTTCTCAATTTTAATTTAACATTTGAAATGTGAGGGTTGCCAAACTGAAGGAATTAGATAATAGTATACCCCATTGTCTTAATAGTGTAGAATTGATTACTATAACTACAAGTCAGACAACACAACATGAATCGGGTGAAAGGCATTCCTAAGGGGAGGAGAGGTGCTTCATATCAAGATTATTATTTGAAAGCTTATGAAAAGATAAGTTAAATCAAATTATTTATAGCTATGGTAATACCAGATATGATATGACAGCTTTTGCCTGTGAGCTTCAACATACTTGGAGGATGTGGGATAGACTTTTTAAAGTCGAATAGCTTTGACAAGCTATTAAAGAAGCCTTTAATAAAACTATGAAGTAGTTAGCTGTGAAATATAGATATTAAGACCATAATAAATGGATGTGAGGGTGTCTGGAGAGGAGTTCACCGTATCTACAGATGAATTTGAACTGCTCACCCACAGCCTAATAGAGTGTGCAAATATAGCTACAGAAAAGTTCTGGTGATTGCTCTAAATTCCAGGTTTCCTAACTGAGAGGATCGTCTTGCTTATCTCTTTTGATAGATGATCTCCAATACAAACATACACAAATAAAACAAAGTGTTGTGTCATGAATATGAATGATCACTGATATTGACAGTGCCATGCCACACTCCAGAATGCTAAGAACCAATGGAAAGGTTAGAACGAAATATAACCTTTGCCAAATTCTATGATGAATGCTCAAGGACCAAATCTGGAGTTAGGCAACACTCAGGCTCCCAACGGCCCTTCCCCCTGCTCTCCAACTATCCCAGTGGTCCACCCTCCTTGTGAGAACCCTTATCTGCTCACCCTGCAGGGCACATACCTGGCTGAAGGGCACAGTCCGACAGGTCTCCCAATGTATTTCATGGCTTTTAATGGGCAAGATGACCCCCTGAGAAGCTGGACTTTTTCTGAACATGAAGTGGTGCCAGAATTTCTTGGCTTCTTCCCGAAGAGGAGATTTCTCCATTTTCATGCCATCCGCTGGCTGGGTGGAAGCCTGGGTCCCTGGTAGGATGTGCTCACTATCTGAGTCCTTGGATGGGTGTAGCTCTCGCTCAGTCTTCCAGAACCTTCCAAACCTGGACAGCATCTTCTCTCTCTGCCTCTGGCTGTCCCCTGACAAGCCTGCGCCTATTAGATGTGGCACTGCCACAAAGAGATCTGGCTTCTCCTCACCTTCCTCGTGGTTGCCCAAAGGGAGTTCTCTCCGATTCCTGTCTAGGAGCACAAGGGAAGGAGACCGCTGACCCTTGCTGCCAACCCTGTGCCACCTGGCTTTTCCCAGAGGCAGGAGCAACAAGAGATGAAGCAAGAGGCTATACATGCTGTCGGGAGCTTCTTCCGATTCGCAGCTGGCAAGGCCTCAAGGAGAGGCTTGCTTTCTGTGGGACTGTGAACAAGGAAATCCTATATATAGATACGTGCCTGGTGGGATGGCAAGGCGGGTGGTCAGTAGCCAGGCAGAGTAAACACATTTATTGTTTGCTTGAATTATGTAGTGCTAATGGTGTCCAGCCTTCCCTTTGATTTGTGTATTTAAAAGTCCCAGTGAAAGCCTGGGGCCCAGGGGGTAATTAGCTGACACTTTAACTATTGTCTGAGATTTAAAGAGCAACATTAGAAAAAACAACACATTCTTTGCCTAGATTTCCCACCAGAGTTGGAAGAAGGATTAGAGTTAGCTAACATTTTTTTGTTCATCTGCATTGCTCTGGGATGGAATAGAAAGCAAGATATATTTTTATGAGAGAAGTATATCAGATAAAAAGGCACTTTAGCAAAAGCTCAGGCCTTTAGAAAGACTCCTATCTCTTCACTCTCTCTCTCTCTCTGTCTTTCTATCTTCCCTGATAGAAGTATTTCTATCTTCCCTGAAAGGAAGACAGAGAAGGATGTTGACTTTGTTGAATAGAGACTTTACTATCTCTTACACACAAATTTGGGTTGTTGATTTTTGTATGGTAATTGAGTATAAATACATTCTCTTTTCCACACCTGGAAACTCACAATTCCCAAGTTAATCCTCTCATATTAAGAATCAATTACCGAGTGCTAAATTTCACGACTGGTCAGTCATCAGATAAGCTCTCCCAATTGCTCACATATTTCTCAACAGGATCCTAAGTAGCCTGACAGCTCATCAATCCTTAGTGAGGTCCGAGAAATGTCTTTCTGGAGCCACACTGTTGATTTTTTTCTTTCTTTAAACAGAGAGCCAGACTTGAGAACTGTGGATTCTAAGAATCAGGTTGGATAGTTTGGGTCATGAAGCTGACCACTGAATTTCTTACTTTACTGAATCCACATCACATCATCTTCCTCTATTCTACAGTAATTGATGCCCAGGTTAAGTGAAGATTGAGACAAACATGAGTCTTCAGGGATCAAAGGACATTTTAAAAAATGACTATCATTCCAAACTACCATAAACCAGAGTATGAGAAAGAAATAGATTCACAAAACTGATGGCCCAGAGTCATGTCTAATCACCCTGCCACACAATTGAAACAATATGCCCCCTGGGAATCAATGCGGTACTTACATTTCTTCCCCTTTAATTTAATCACCACATTCCTTGTTTTTAGTAACACAAATAATCCCAGTATGTGTCCCCTCTTTTTTTCAGTACTAGTTAAGCTTTCTTTCAAAGAAGTGAACCACTGGAACCATTTTCCAGTCATTTTATGTTCTTATGGATAGCCATGCCTGATTTTTGTGAAATAAAGCCTCAAGTAAATGCCTTTACCTATGATAATGAATTTTTTTAAAATAGACCATTTTGTCAGAATTCTGTAAGAAGAGATATATTTTACTCATACCAAATATCCATGAAACCTATGCTGCTATTAATTTAAATTACTGATGTTGGATACTAAATGAGCATTTGTACTTGCCATTATTTTTAAAACAACTGTGTGTTTTTAGTCATTATTTAAATTTTTTTAATACCCCTTAGCCACCCAGTGCAATATGCTTTCCAGAGCCAGCCACTAGGTCTCCCATAACAAAGATGGTGTGGCCAGTGGCTGGGTGCAGTGGCTTCTGCCTAATCCCAGCACTCTGGCAGGTTGAGGTGGGAGTTCTGCTGGAGTTCAGGAGTTCAAGACCAGCCTGAGCAAGAGTGAGACCCCATCTCTACTAAAATAGAAAAATTAGCTGGACATTGTGGTGGGTGCCTATAGTCCCAGCTACTTGGGAAGGCTGAGGCAAAGGGATCCCTTGACTCCAGGAGTTTGACGTTGCTGGGAATTATGATGTCACAGCACTTTACCCAGGGCAACAGAATGAGACTCTGACACACACACACACACACACACACACACACACACACACAGATGGTGTGGCCAGCTGTGATGCATTTCCTGATTCCTTTTAAGCTTTACTTTTCAGTAATTGAAATTCCATTGCTATCAATCATAGCATCTAGATTTTCCCCAAACTGAAGACTACCCCAGAGATTCCATCTGGGGTCTCAGGTTGCTTGGCTCTGAAATTACCTAACATGGAATACAATTGAAATAATTTATGTCGAACCAGGATTTGTAGAAGGTTCACAAGGGCTGAGAATCACATCAGACAATGGGGAGATGATTGAAGATGATTAACACTTAGACTCTGCCTTCAGGCAGGATCAATAGTCTAGTGGTATTATGCACCCTTTAGCTTTATTGTATCATCTGTATGGATGATGGTTATCCATTTTTAACTTTGCTTTAGTCCTAAACTTCCTTTCTTCTGATCCAAATTTTGGTGTTTATAAATGCCACTTAAAAATCACTCATGAAAAATTTCCTTTTATTGTTTTGTCATTTCTATTAAGAAAAAAATATGCAAATACCCTAAAAAGTAAATCTAGCAAACTCAATTATCTATGGTGGGAACTATGGAACATAAGCCCATCTCTAAACCTTGTCTTTTATACCTAAGGGGAGATGAATTTCACTTTTCACTACTGTGTCCTTTCAATTCTCAAGCCATGTATGTACCAGTTATAAGCACATATATGCCTATAACTGCCTATCTATTTACCATATTTAGCTACCATATTTAGCGAAAATATGCTATCTCTGTTGGCCTTCAGTTGATACAGATGTAGTTACCTCCTAATCTGGATGAAGCAAATGGAGGTAGGTCTAGAGGAGACACAGACAGGAAGCCACTGTGTGTAGAAAGCCACTGTGTGTAGAAAGTTGGTGGTATGCTCAGTACCAAGCAGGACACTGAGAGACAGGCCTGAGCTTACTTACCTGAGTGAGGCTGAACCTGCCAAGTCCGCTTCCTGGGCCAACCTCAGACATGTGTGGGAGTCAGAGGGGCCAATCTCAGAGTTCATTCATTTCAATTTACAGATCATGCTCAGCATGAGCTGACTCAGTTTTCTTTCTTTCTTTTTTTTTTTCAGTTTTATTTTATTTTATTTTAATACAACATTGTTTATTGTCATGCATTTTTCTGCTTATTGTATACTTAATTTTTACTTTACAATCATTTGTATATATTTATTCTTTTTTTTATTAAATCATAGCTGCGTACATTGATATGATCATGGGGCATCATACACTACCTTCACAGACCATTTGACACATTTTCATCACAATAGTTAACATAGCCTTTACCTCTTTCATGTTTACATGGATGGAGCTGGAACATATTCTTCTTAGTAAAGTATCTCAAGAATGGAAGAAAAAGTACCCAATGTACTCAGCCCTACTATGAAACTAATTTAGGGCTTTCACATGAAAGCTATAACC